>PVKH010015593.1:0-16037 GCA_004027955.1 Chaetophractus vellerosus
TTTAAATTCCATAACTGTACTTTAAGATACTAACCTTACGGAAAGAATATTTTGATGGAGATCTTGTTTTTGGTTGGATAAATTTCTATTCTGTAGCATGGAATAAATTAATTATGCAATTATGCATGGAATAAATAACTGCAATTATGGTATCAAGTGAATCATCAAAAGAAACAGCCAATTTAATGAGTTTGTCTTATGAAAATATCTGTCAAAGAAAGATATTCTGAAGGGAGCAAAAAAATACATATCTTAACTGAAATATTTAAATAGGATAATCGGAGCAGATGTGGCTCAAGCAGTTGAGTGTCCAACTCCCATGGGAGGCCCTGGGTTCAGTTCCCAGTGCCTCCTAAAGAAACAAACAGCAAGCAGACAACAAGCAAAACAACAAGCAGACAACAAACAAAAACAAACGAGTAGGAAGCAGATGTGGCTCAAACAGTTGAGCAAACAATGAGCCAAAGGAAAAAAAAATAGGACAATATTAAATTCCATTTAGCAAAATTTTCTTTAATCTTATCAATAGCCCCTAGTTACTTTAGAGAAAATATTTTCTCAATTAGAAATATCATGGCTTATAGAAAAAATTAAATTAAATTTACCAATTTCAGATTTATTGACCATAAAGTACCACTTTGAAGAATATTGAAAGCATTTTTATGAATAAATGTAATATATTGAAAAATTATTTTCTTCAGAAAAATGCTGTGACATGATATTAGAATAAAATTCATTAAAGAAACATTAAAATATGAATATGGACCCTATGTTTTAAAGCATGCAATGTATATAGCTATATGGTATTTTTAAATTTTAGAAAGTATCTTATTTTTGAAAACGGATTTTAAATATAAGTATTTTTATGGTCGTCCATATAATAAAATCAACTTTTGGTAAAAAACATTTCAAAATTTGTAAATTTAGTACCTACTTTCACTCTCAAATGTATCCTAGTGTGAGTGAAAAATTAAATGGTTATCCTAATCATGTGGCCCCAATTGAGGTGCTTCATTTGAGAGGGGTGATGGTAATTTCATCCAATCAGATGAACTTCCATCACAATCTGGACTGAAGCTCACAGAGAAACAGTGGACAAAGAAAGAAGCAGAAGTGCCCAAAGGACCAAAAAGCATGACTGGCAGATGGGCCAGACTTTGGAGCTGCTTATAACCCATATGGCTTTTCATTTTTAATAACTATCATCATATATCCTTACAATAGCCCTATTTTGCTAATGTGGGCTAAGTGAGTCTCTGTTACTTCCAATGAAAAATGTTTAACATATGAATTTTCCACTCCACTCAACAGAACTTAATTTTTTCATGCATTTATTTTAAACTCTGTGTGTGCACAGCTCAGAAAGAAACAATGTTTGTTCCAATGTCCCTAGGGTAGTATGCATGCATAGAGCTCATAAATATTTGCCAAATGATTCAAATCCCCAAATCACGTTGTCTAATAGGAAGTTTCAGACCTAAATTTGCATGTGAATAATTGACACACTATCCAGACAGAGAGAGTAGAATGTGGAGGTTAGGTGCTCAGGCCTGGGGCCAGATAGCCTTGGTTCAGTCCTGTCCTGTCTGTACCATGTACGTAGTCTGGCCATTTATTTAATATTTCTGTGCCTCAGTTTCCTCATACATATGATGGGATAATAATAGTTCCTGGCATGTGTTATAAGGATTACATTAATTATTTAAAACACTTAGTTCTGAGTTAGTAATGTTTAAATGAATTTCATGGACACAGTCAAGTAGAACCCAAATAGTTAAGTCTAGTAGCTACATACATTGCAATACCCACTCATTTCTGATGTTTTAATTGTCATTTAAAAATCCCAAAATAAATCCTTGCCCATAAGGGAAAATAAAATAAGAGAACAAAGGGCCAGATATTTGTTGTTATAGTCAAAGTTATACAAATAACAGAAAATGCTTTTCTAAATACACTAACAACATCCCTGTGCCCAAAAGTCCAAACTAAACACATAATCCCTATCAACCCATTTTTCACTCATGGGTCAGTGTCGGGAGGGAGGACTACATATGCCTATAATTCAAGAAAATCTCCCATCATGTCACCCACAAAATTAAACTAATAGGAAACATGAGGAGAATTTATTTGAGGTCTAAATAAACAAACTTCAGGGCATCGTGATATTCATAAGTGATTCAAAACAATGAAACATTCATTGGTGTTGGCTGCCAGATAAACCACTGCATATTGTTATTTTTCTAGGATTTTTTTTTCGAACATGATTTTGTGAGCTGTACTAAGGCTGAATACATTTTAGAGCATTTTGTTTAAAAAATAAACTGGCACGTCTCGAGTTTCAAAAACTTGCCAATCAAATAATGGAGTTAGTGTTTGCTATGTCACAGAATTGGCATTAGAGCATTATGATTAAAGAGCTGAATTTTGTTTTTATATTTTCAATAGAAAGCATTAAGAATAATGAAATAATTTAAGGGGTTGAGGTTTGTCTACTTGAAGTACAAAATGTTACCGTTTCATATGTACTACCATTTAAGGTGGATTGGTTGCATAAGATATTAAGTTTTCTTTTGATATTTTTATTTGTCTAAAACAATGGAATAATTAAGTGCACTAAAAGGAGAAAGGGAAATATAGCTTTTCACCTAAAATTCCTGTTAGATTTTACCTATCTGGGAAATCACTGGAAACCCTCAAATTTTAGAATCCAGTATTTTTACTTTATTTAGAGAAAAAGTAGTTGCTTCCTCATGGGGAATGAACATAGCAGGTCAGACAGCTGGAGAACAGGATAACTTCAAGGTTTGGAAGAGCCCTTAGGCAGCAAGGAACAAACCAGTAGTTGGCCCATTTTGGAGACTGCCAAGTTCTAGATTTAGAAAGTCTCCTTTTTGTTATGATGTTTGTCCTCAGGGTTTTATTTTTTCCTCACCAGCTTTTGCTTATGTTTTTCATTTCTGGACAGCAAACCAAAATAGGACTTCACAATAAAGCATTAGACAAGGGCAATTTTAATAATTTTGAGAAGGGTACAATTAAATTTGGATTCCAGATGAGGTATGTATAATAAAAGACAGGAAAAAGCATTTTTAGAACATTTTGAAATAAACAAACGCAGATTGTGTTTATAGATATATTATTCAAACAATTCGAATCTCAGGAAATTATATTCATAATGAAAATGAGGGAGAGTTGTTGGGTTCCATTTAAATTCAAATCTTTCCACAGATTCCCCCCAAGCCCATAGAGGTCATCAAGGAGAGCACATCCATTCATCCATAAGCTATTCATATCAAAACCAGGATACAGAGTCTACTAAAAACCTTCATAAAAACCTTTATATTATATGTTAGCTTAAGTAAGGAGCTAACACTTCAGTCTAGAGCCACCTCTCAAGTAAGAAAATATTGATAAAAAAATATAAGCAGGGATTTTAGGAAAGGTATGGAAGCTGTGAAAACAATGACAATAAAATTAAGGAAAAAGTGGTAAAAATAACCAGGCAGAATGTAATTGATGTAGACAATCAGCAAAAAAGTTGCCTCATAGAGTTAGAATCTCTGGGAGGAATAAAGATGGGTATAACTAATATTTAATTTAAGAAAATTTCCCAGAAATAAATGAAATTATAAATCTACATATTTAAATGTTCAATTATTTATCTAAGAAAATTGAAGAACAGTCAACTAGAAGCTTCAACAATATAGAAAATAACTAGGAACTTCAAGCAAAAGGACAAAATTAACCCCAAATAGAAAGAAAATCATATTAGAATAAGATTTCTCAGCAGCAATGTACAAAGCAAGACCACAGTGGATTAGCAATACACACATGCACACACATACACACATAATTGAAATTATGAGCCAATTCTAATAAATCTACTCTAAAACAAACCTTATCCAACTAAGGATGACTGGTGAAAGTTTTTGGAAAATGATAATTGGTGATTAGTTTTAACTGTAGATATAAGACTGAAAAACATTGAGATGAATATTATATAATCTCTAAAAGTAAAAATATTACAAGTAAAATATGAGCAGACAAAAGAGAGAGAGAGGAGGAAAAATAAATTATATCTAATTAATTGTCATATAGTTATTAAGTGGAAGTCAAAGTATATCATAAAGCTGATAATCCAAATAGTTGAAGACTATATAAGGAAAGGATACTAAGGTCAACATATATAGGTAAGTAGGTAGGTAGATGGATAGATAAATAGAGTGATAGATGATAGATAGATAGATAGATAGATAGATAGATAGATAGATAGATAGATAGATAGAATATAAGGAAATAAGCCACATTGAGAAAGAATCACAGTAAATATAATATAAAATAATGACAGCTGTGAGACCAAATATATTAGTTGTATCAATAAATGTAAATGGGTTTAAGCATAAAAAATTTTAAACATTTTTTCAAGTGGCTCACAAAGCAAGTCACAAGTCCACATTTATTTATGGGTATATACGACTCATACCTATATCATAGTAACTCAGAAGGGCTGAAAATAAAACAACAGGGAAATATAAAACAGGAAATAGAAATGAGGTTAGTGATCCAGATATCAGACAATCCAGATAATCAAGATTCAAATCAGAATAAAATATGAAAAAGAAGAACACTTTGTAATGCTTAAAGCATAATCTACTATAAAGACAAAGCAATTATGTATTTATGAATCACATAATATAGGAAGTACCTTCATAAAGGAGAAACTATATAGACAGAAGTAAACTAATAATAAGAGACTTTAAAATATCGCTGATATAAAAGACAGGTCAGGTGTCTGGATAAGGAATAACTAAAGAATAATTTACTAAAGGTAGATCTTATGGATATATTAAGTGCTTTATGCTCTGTTATAGATACTGTCTTCCTCTCAAGCACCCATGGAATTTTTAATAAAAGACATTGGTCACAGAAAAAAGCCTAAATAAGTTTCATAAAATATAAATAATAAAAATTTATTTTCCGATCACAATTCAACAAAACTAGAAATTAATAACAATATTTTTGTAAATAGCTATCTAAATGGAAATATAGCAGAAGCTTTGGTTAGAAAGGAAATTTAAAATTTTCTAAATGTAAAATAATTAATGTTACTGAAAACATCATATGTGTAGGACAAACTCTTTGGAGGCCCTTATATCCATGTCCTGTGTAATCCATGTGATTGGATAGCAGCTGTGACTTGCTTCTAACCAACAGAATATGTCAAAGTGGATGAGATGTAGCTCCCTTGATTAGGTTTTGTATTAAATTACATAATGCTCTGTTTTTGCAAACTGGAAAGAGACTTTTCTCCCTTGATGGTCTGAAGAAATAAACTACCTTGTAGTGATGAGAGTTATGAAAGGGCCATGTGGCATAGAAATTTGGACAGCCTCTAACAGCTGACAGTAGGCCCCAGCCAATAGCCAGCAAGAAAGCAGGGCCTCCATCTTGCAATCACAAGGAAATGAACATGCCAACGACTTGAGAGATCTTGGAAGCAGATCTGTCCCCATTCAAGCTTCTGATGAGGCTGTAGACCTGCTTGCAGCCTGTGAGATCCTGAGCACAGGACCCAGCTAAGCCATGCCAGTCCTTCTGCCCCACAGAAATGGTGAGATAATAAATATGTGTGTGTTTTCAGCCACAATGTTTGTGGAAACTTGTTATGTATCTACAGAAAACTAATAAACCATATGTCAGAGTAAAAGGGTATAAAGTAATGATCAGAGGAAAACTAACTCACACTTGTCCCTGAGGAAATCCAGATGTTGGGGTTACTAGACAAAATAATTTAAATCAGCTTTTAAAAATATATCCAAAGAACTAAAGAAAGCCATGTCTAAAGAACTAAAGAAAACTATAAAATTAATGTCTCACCAAATAGAGAATATAATGAGGTAGAAATTATTTTGTAAAAAAAAAACAAATAAAAATTCAGAAATGGAATTACACCACTGAAATGAACAATTCATTAGAGGGGCTCAACAACCAATTGAGCAGGTTGAATAAAAATCAGAAAAAAGTGAACTTGACGATAGGTCAACTGAGATTACTAAATTTGAGGAACATAAAGAAAAAAAATGAAGAAAAATAAGCAGTGCTTCAGAAAATTATGGGACACCATTGAGCATACCAATATATACCAATATACACATAATATTAGTTCCAGAAGGAGAGGAGAGAGAAAAAGGGGTTGAAAGAATATTTGAATAAATAATGACCAACAAAACCAAAATTTGATGAAAAATAGTAATCTACACATCCAAGCAGTTCAGTAATCTCCAAGTGGGTGTCACAGTCTTGCTTGCCTAGAACGTGCACTGCAGATAACAGAGCTCTTTAAAAGGGTGCTATAGAAGAACAGTTGTATCACAGCTTTCTGGAGCAAATGTTTTCTGATTGTGGGCATACAGTGCAGTGCCTGGAACTATGAGGAAGCACGTCTTTCTGTAAAAAAGGGGATCTTCAGATCTGTAAACAGGGGGGGTTCTCCTGGCCACATGAACATGCCCAAGACAAGATGCATGCACAGAAAACACTGGACACACAGCACACCTGTGCACCCGCCCGCACCTGCCAAACCTCCTGGGGTCTGCGCTGGCTGTGGCTAGTCTCTTCAGGATGCTGAACTGATGGGGAACTAGCAGCTGGAAGGAAAAAGGAGCACCTTCTAGGCTTTTCTAGGCCATCAGCCCAGACAGCCAGTGTGACAGATAACTCATTGAGGACCTTCATTGGAGTCCCTGGCTTGCAGCCTACCCTATGGAATTTGGACATTTGCATCTCCATTGTCATCTGCTGACCCCAGTTGAATCACGAGAAAACCATCAGATGGATGCCATTTGAAAAGAATTCTACAAAACACCTGGATAGCAAAAGTTGACATGAGGCAGCCAAGAGTGAAGACTCAAAGGAGCCTGGGAGAAGGAGGCCTTGGGTGCATCAGTCTGGAGGGAACTGGACTGTGAGGTGGACTGCTCAACATAAAATTGGAGCATAGAAAAAAGCAAGGAAATACAACAAGAGGAAGAAAGTATCAAAGAGAAAACTTAACACATACACAGAACTATAAGCTAAATAAAACTCTAGAGCAGATAGAGAAGCTAATCAACTGAATAAACCCATCAAGATAAAATGAAGACCAGAGGGTAACAAAAAATTACAAGCCATACTGAGAAAGTGGAAAACATGGACCATTCCAAAGAACAAACCAAAAACCAGGAAGAGGTGCAGGATAGAACAGCTATTCAAAGCTGTCCAAACAAATATCATTTCACAACTTAATGAAGTGAAGGAAAAGATTAAGGATATTAAGAAGACACTGGGAGCACATACTGAAGAAATTATAACATACATAAAAAGATAATGGATACAATGTCAATGAATAGCATAATACAAGAAATTAAAAAGACGACAGATCCCATAACAGCAGATTTGAACGGACAGAAGAATTAGTGATGTGGAAGACACTATATCTGAAATCAAACAGATAGTAGAAAAGGTAGATAAAAAGATAGAAAAAATCCAGCAGGGACTCAGGGATTTAACTGATAACAAAAAATGTACAAATATACACATTATAGGCATCCCAGAAGGAGAAGAGAAGGGAAAGAGAACAGAAGGAGTTTTGAAGGAAATAATGGCTGAAAACTTCCCAAACCTAATGGGGGAGATGGATGTACATAGCCAGGAAGCACAGCACACCCCAAACAGTATAAATCCCAACAGGCCAACCCCAAGACATATACTTCTCAAAATGTCCAATGCTCAAGAAAAAGAGAAAATACTCAAGGCAGCAAGAGAAAAGAGAACTATCACATATAAGGGAAGCACAATAAGATTAAGTGCTGACTTCTCAGCTGAAACCATGGAGGCAAGAAGACAGTGGTATGACATAGTGAAGGTACTAAAAGAAAAAACTTCCAGCCACGAATTCTCTATCCAGCAAAGCTGGCATTCATAAATGACAGAGTTCAAAATATTCACAGATAAACAGAAATGAAGGGAATATTCCATAAGAAACCTGCACTTCAAAATACTAAAAGAAGCTCTAAAGGTCGAAAGGAAAAAACAGGAGAGAGAGAGTTGGAGGAGAGTATAAGAACAACAAAAATGACATAAAGACAAACAAAAACTACAAAGGACATACATAAACTGAAAGAAAATATGGCAGATGTAAGAAATTCATTGAGAGTAATAACACTGAATGTTAATGGATTAAACTCGCCAGTGAAGAGACACAGAGTGGCAGAATGGATAAAGAAATATGACCCATCCATATGTTGTCTACAAGAGACCCACCTTAGACCTAGGGATTCAAGGAGGTTGAAAGTGAATGGCTGGAAAACAATTTTGCAAGCAAATAATAACCACAAAAGGTCAAGAGTAGCTATCCTAATATCAGACAAAATAGACTTTAAATGCAAAACAATCATAACAGAAAAGATGGACTCTATATATTAGTAAAAGGGGTAATCTCTCCAGAAGAGAGACCAATCATAAACATTTATGCACCTAATCAGGGAGACTCAAAATGCATGAGGAGAACACTGGAAAAACTAAGTGGAGAAATAAATGGCTCTACAGTTATAGTGGGGGACTTTAATACATCACTATGACCATTAGACAGAACAACTAGACAGAGAATCAGTGAAGAAACAAAGAAACCAAATAATACATTAGAGGACTTGGACCTAATAGATATATACAGAAGGCTACACCCTAATACAGTGGGATGTACATTCTTCTCGAGTGCTCCAAGATAGACCACATGCTAGACCACAGAACAACTCTAAATGAGTTCATAATGATTGAGATTATATAAAGTAATTTCTCTGACCACAACGGAAGGAAATTGGAAATCAGTAAGGGCCAGAGAACTAGATTAGGCATGAAGATATGGAAATTAAACAACACACTCTTGGACAAACAGTGGGTCAAGGAGGAAATCTCAAAGGAAATCAGTAACTACCTCAAATCAAATGAAAATGAAAACACAAAATATCAAAACCTATGGGATGCAGCCAAAGCAGTGCTGAGAGGGAAATTTATAGCTCTAAATGCATGTATTAAAAAAGAAGAAAGACCTAAAATTGAAGTATTAACTGCACACCTGAAAGGATTGGAAAAACAACAAACTAACCCCAAAGGAAACAGAAAGAAAGAAATAAAAAAGATTAAGCAGAACTAAATGAAATAGAAAATAAGAATGCACTAGAAAAAATAAACAAAACCAAAAGCTAGTTCTTAGAGAAGATCAATAAAGTTGACAAGCCCTTAGCCAGAATAACAAAGAAAAAGAGAGAACAGGTGCAAATATACAAAATAAGGAATGAAGAAAGGGATATCACCAATGACCCCACAGAAATAAAGAATATCATAAGAGGATACTTTGAAAAACTATATGCTAACAAGAATGATAATTTAGAGGAAATGGACAAATTCCTAGAAACTCCCAAGCAGCCTACACTGACAAAAGAACAAATCGATGAACTCAACAGTCCAATTACAAGGAAAGAGATAAACTCAGTCATCAAAACCTCCCAACTAAAAAGAGCCCGGGACCGGATGGCTTCACAGCTGAATTCTACCAAATATTTTGGAAAGAACTAACACCAATCCTGCTTAAGCTCTTCCAAAAAATAGAAATAGAAGGAACATTCCCTAACTCATTCTATGATGCCCACATTACCCCAATACCAAAGCCAAACAAAGATACCACAAGAAAGGAAAATTGCAGACCAATTTCTCTAATGAACCTAGATTCAAAAACCCTCAACAAAATACTTGCTAATTGCATTCAACAACATATCAAAAGCACTATACACCATGACCAATTGGGTTTCATCCTGTGTATGCAAGGATGGTTCAGCATAAGAAAATCAATCAAAGTAATACACCACAAAAACAGATTGAAAGAAAAAAATCACATGGTCATCTCTATAGATGCAGAAAAAGCGTTGGACAAAATACAGCACCCTTTCCTGATAAAAACACTGCAAAAGATAGGAATAGAAGGAAACTTTCTGAACATGGTAAAAGGTATATATGAAAATCCCAAAGCTAACATCATCTTCAATGGGGAAATCCTAAGAGCCTTCCCTCTGAGATCAGGAACAAGACAAGGATACCCACCATCATCATTCTTATTTAACATTGTCCTAGAAGTACTTGCTCGAGCACTGAAGCAAGAAAAAGATATAAAAGGCATCCAAATTAAAAAGGAAGAAGTAAAAATTTCATTATTTGCAAATGACATGATCCTACACTTAGAAAGCCCTGAGAAATCTACAACAAAGCTGCTAAAACTTATAAAAGAGTTCAGTGATGTTGCAGGCTATAAGATCAAAGCTGAAAAATCAGTAGCATTCCTGTACACCAACAATGAGCAATCTGAGGAGGAAATCAAGAAAAAAAATAGAATTTTCAATAGTAAAAAATAATCAAATACCTAGGAATAAATTTAACTAAAGATGTAAAGGACTTATATGCAGAAAACTACACAATATTGTTAAAGATCAAAGAAGACTTAAATAAAAGGAAGAATATCCCCTGTTCATGGATAGGAAGAATAAATATCATCAAGATGTCTATCCTACTGAAACTAATCTACAGATTTAATGCAATCCCAATGAAAATTAACACTGTATTTTTAAAGGAATTGGAAAAAATAACTAAAAATTTTATTTGGAAAGGTAAGAAGCCCTGAATTGCCAAAGGCATATTGAAAAAGAAAAATGAAGTTGGAGGTATCACACTACCTGAGTTCAAAACATACTACAAAGCTACAGTGGTGAAAACTGCATGGTATTGGCACAAGGATAGACACATTGACCAGTGGAACAGAATTGAGAGTTCTGAAATAGAGCCTCGCATATACAGTCACCTGATATTTGACAAGGCCACCAAGCCCACTCAGTGGGGAGAGAATGGCCTCTTCAACAAGTCATGCATAGAGAACTCAATATCCATATGCAAGAGAATGAGAGAGGAACACCATCTCACACCCAATATGAAAATTAACTCAAGGTGGATCAAAGATCTAAACATAAGAGCCAAGACCATAAAAACCTTGGAGGATAATGTAGGGAAGCATCTACAGGACCTTGTAATAGGAAATGGTTTCATGGACTTCACACCCAAAGCATGAGCAGCCAAAGGAAAAATACATAAATGGGATCTCCTCAAAATTAAAACCTTTTGCACCTCAAAGGATGTTATCAAGAAAATAAAAAGGCAGCCTACCCAATGGGAAAAAATAATTGGCAACCATATATCTGATAGGAGCCTAATAGCTTGCATATATAAAGAGATCCTACACCTTGAAAATAAGAAGACTAACAACCCATTTAAAAAATAGGCAAGTGACCTGAAAAGACAGTTCTCCAAGGAAGAAATACAAATGGCTAAAAAGCACATGAAAAAAACTGCTCAATATCTCTAGCTATTAGAGAAATGCAAATCAAAACTACAATGAGATACCATCTTATACCCATTAGAATGGCAGCTATTTAAAAAAACTGCAGACTATAAATGTTGGAGAGGATGTGGAGGAATAGGAACCCTCATCCACTGGTGGTGGGACTGTGGATTGGTCCAGCCACTGTGGAGGACAGTATGGTGGTTCCTCAAAAAACTAAATACAGATCTTCCATATGATCCAGTGCTTCCACTGCTGGATATATACCCAGAGGAATTGAAAGCAAAGACACGAACAGATATATGTGCACCAATTTTCATAGCAGCATTGTTTACAATTTCCAAAAGTTGGAGTCAACCCAGGTGCCCAACAACAGATGAATGGATAAACAAAATGTGGTACATACATACAATGGAATACTACTCAGCAGTAAGAAGGAATAAAGTGCTAACACACGGGATAACATGGATGAATCTTGAAGAACTTATGTTGAGTGAAGCTAGCCAGGCATTGAAGGATGAGCTGTATATGACCTCACTGATATGAATTAAGGAAATTGAGCAGTCCCTGAGAACTAGGGTCTGAAAGATAGGTTTACAAGAAAGAGAAAGAGAAGAGAAAGTTGTGGGACATCATCCATAGGGACATAATCTGTGGTGAGGTGATAGAATGTGGTTGCGTGTTGGGGGGATGGGACAGGTGGGTGGTGATATTGTTGGGTTTTATGGTGCAGGGTTGTTGGCTGGGAGGACTAGGAGGGGCAGGTTGGAGAGCCCAGGATGCTTTTGGTGGGTGGAGGGGGGACCAGATGAAGGCTTGGCACTTGTGGGTGAGGGGTTGTGACCGAAGAGGTGGGAGTGCTCTTGTTGCAGTGTGGAGGGGAGGTGGCGCAGCTTGGGGGTGCGGGTTTGTGGCATTCAGGGGGATATATCTACAGAGGGCTTCAGGGGAGTGTGGGCATATTCGTCCTGTCATAATGTGTTGTATCAATGGGTGAAGAACCCACACAATGAGAGAGAAAGAGATGGACTCCCTATTTTTGGAGGTCTGATTCACTCAGAAATAGACAGGGGGGTGACTCTTGGGAGCAGGGATGGTTCCCAGTGGGGGATGAACCAGTGAGCCAAGACACTCTGTTGCATGTATCTATGAATCCTGTCGCCCAAAGAGTCAAACCAGGGGGACGTTGTGGGCCCTGGGGGAGTGGGAGAGAAGGACAGAGTGGATGGAAGAAGGGGCAGTTAGTGGCCAGTTGAAATGATTTCCATTGCCTTGCAGTTATGGAAACAGGACAGGGTGAATGTCATCAAAATTTATTAAAGTGTACGATCTAAAATGTGGACCTTGATGTGGACCAATGACAATGTTTGGGAACTATGTTTCACTATCTGTATGTCAGTTATGTTGGTCCTGCCATCGACATACAAAAAGGTTTTGGTATGGGGGGGTGGATGGAGGAGGAGGTTGAGTATATGAGATTGTCTTGTATTCTGTGTGCGACTCTTCTGTGACCTAAAGCTTCTTTGACAATTAAATGAAAAATGGTGGGATGCTTGGGAGTGAGGAGAGGAAGGTGCCATGGAACAGAGTGGACACCAGATACTGCATCAACAAGGCAAAATGGAAAAAATTATATATACATATATAATTATTTTTTCACAGTTTTTGAGCAACCCAACCTTTATTAATATTTTATTTTCTTTTTTCTATTTTTCAAAAAAATTTATTTTTTAAGTTCCCATATATTTTAACTCTTACATTTAAATATCATTTTTATTTCATTTTACTATTCATTGCAATTGGCTATTGTTATGGTTTCACCTTTGAAGAGGCTATGGATCACAGATGTGTCACAACAGGGATGGGAGAGGATCATTGGTGGGGGGTGTCAGGGATGGAGATGCATGGGAGGAAGTCCACCTGAACATACAGAAAAGGTATGCATAATTGTTCAAACACTTATGGGGCATGGTCACGGGGCAAAGAATTACTCAATAAGTGGGAGAACACTGAATTCCCATCCTGGAGAGCTCTGCCATATTTTCCAGGAAAGTAGTAACAGCCTCCCAAGTGCAGGAGTAGTGTCTGGCAAAGGAGCATGATCCATTGATGGGCCCTTGTTATTGATGACTAGCCTTATGAGTCTTTGCTCTTGAAATTAAATAGCCTAGTGTTATGGGTTGCCTAAGTGTTGCCTCTTGAGAACCTCCTTGTTGCTCAAATGTGGCCTCTCTCTAAGCCAAACTCAACATATGAATGCATTACCTTCCTCCCAGCGTGGGACATGACTCCTGGGGATGAGCCTCCCTGGCAACGAGGGAATTCTAACAAATGCCAATGGACAGTACGACTGGAAAAAGACTTTGAATAAAAGGGGGAAATGGTAAAGACAAATGAGTTCATAGGGCTAAGAGACTTCAAAGTGAGTCAGGATGTCAACCCAGAGGTAAAACTTATGCAGATCCCATGTTGGACCTTCTAGGCTTCCAACATGGATATCACCCCAAACAGATGGGCTCCTGAGGGCTTTGGAGACATCCAGGTCCTATATCAGGGCAGATAGCCCCAGAGTTTGGTGCCTTACCAGTGGGCCCTAATATGGAATCCTTGTTCCTGAGAGTGACAGAGTCAGACCCAAATATGTTTTCACTGCTCATGGTCCATCTGTCTCTTCTATTTGAACCTATATTTGTTTTAGGTGTACTTCCAGAGACCGGAGACTATGGGCTGCCCATGTGCAACTGGGTCCAGAGGCTTGGTGGACCTGCAACTCCTACTCTACAACTCAATGGACTCACCCAGGACACCTAGTGGGGAGATGATGATGGACAACAACTATCCCGGGGAATGGAGAGAGCCCAAAGCTGCAGACAGGATAATCATGTCCATCGTATCCATGGGATATAAGCCCCTCTCAGTTGGTGGTGGAGGGGACATCACCATCCCAAACTCCTCGGGCTTGGGGGAAGAGCTATGGAATAGAGTGGACTTGATGGTGTCCTGTTATAGACTTGTGATTCACGCAATGGAAGAAATTACAAAATTATGTGGAGCCAGTGGCCACTGGATGCTTTGGGGGCAGGGAGAGGGAAGGGCAGTTATAATACGGGGGCTTTTTTGGAACTTGGGAATTGTCCAGGGTGATGTTGCAATGGAGGAGATAGGCCATTTTATATCATCATGTATCATGCAGAACTGTGTGGGAGAGAGGGTGGTCTACAGTGTGAACTGTGGTCCATGCTTTGTGGCAAAGCCCCAACATGTGTATATCTATTGCAGGTGATGTGCCACACTGATGAAGAATGTATATGTGGGAGGTTGTGGGAGGTGTGGGAGGTGTGGGAGGTGGGGCATATGGGTACCCCTAAAATTTCTGTGTAACATTTATGTAATTGATGTATCCTAAAAAAATTTTTTTTATTAAAAATTTTAAAAAAAAGAAAATATTGGAGAGAATACTACCTCTTCAGCCTCAGGCTACTATTTAAAGTTCTTGTTAGGACAGCTAATCTCTGAAAGGGAACAGTGGTGCAGGCAAATCCACAAGGACTGAGAAAGGTGTTTTCTTTTCCTTTTTTTTTTTGTTAGTTCCTGGCATTCAACAAAATCTGTCATTACACTACATGGATACAACTCAAAAAACAATACCCAGTGTCTAAATTTCAGGGATAACACATTAAAATGTCAAAATGTCCTGGTTGCAATAAAAGATTACAAGACATATGAAGAAACAGGGAATTATAACCCATACCAAGGAGCAAAATAAAGAATTAAAAACTATCATTGTGGAACTCCAGAGTTTGGACATACTAGCAAAGACTTTATGAAAATGGCCTAAATATGTTCAAACAGAGAAAAGAAAGCATGGATGAAGTACTAAAGGTAATCAAGAAAATTATAGATAAAAAAAAAATTAAGAACCTTAATAAAGAGATAGAACTCATGAAAAGGAATCAGCCCAATCACATGAAGAGAAATTTTTTAATTCCCTACAGGGGTTCAACAACAGAACAGAGCTTGCAGAAGAATGAATCAGTTAACATAAAGATAAGAAAATTGAAATTTTTTCAGTCTGAGGAGCAGAAAGAAGAAAAGAATGAAGAAAAGTGAAGAGGGGTCGGCTGGAAAGCCCAGTGGATAGAGCGCCGGCATGCCACATAGGAGGCCCCCAGGTTCGGTTCCCGGGGACCTCTCCTAGTGGGCAGGCCGCCTTGAGAATGGCAAGCCGCCATGGGCAGGCCAGAGCCGCCATGGGCAGGGCAAAAAGCTGCCACGGGCAGGGCAAAAGCTGCCACAGGCAGGGCAGGTCGCCTGCGAATGGAGCGCAACCAGCCACCCGCGAACTGAGAGCTGGCCATGAATGGAAGCAGAAGCCGCCCACAAGCAGGGAAAGCCGCGCCTGCTCAGTGACCAGTCTTGGCACGTCGCTGCAGCGGGGGGGAGGGGAGATATGTAATAAAATAAATAAATCTTTAAAAAAAAAGAGAAAAGTGAAGAGTCTGAGAGACCTGTGGGACACTATCAAGCACACCAATATATGTATTGTAGGAGTCACAAAAAGAGAAGAAAAGAGAAAGAGGGGGGCATAAAGAATTTTCAAAGGAATAAGGGCCCAAAT
>PVKH010015594.1:0-16007 GCA_004027955.1 Chaetophractus vellerosus
GGGAGGGAGGGAGGGAATATATGACCCCAAAACCTAACCAGAAACCAGACTGCAGAATCCACAGAGGCTCATGTGGGGGCCGGGGGGAGCGCAGGCCTGGACCACACTGCACACCATCTTTCTCCTTGTTCCCTGCATTTTGACCTGGATTAAAGGCGAATTGATGAAAACGATACTATAGCAAACATTCATGCAGAATCTATTAGAGAAAAGACATATCACACCAAACTTGAGGGACACAAAGAACCACTAAAGTACCCACATCTTGGGAACTATAATTTCTCTTAGGAGTCAGGAAATATACATTCAACACAAAAACAATTGGATAGTCTGAAAAGCTATGGCTTGATCTAGGCATTCCATTATTAGGAAGTTATCCTGTAGATGAGTTTCCATTTATGCACAGAAATGTTAGTAAAAGCTGTTTATTATCATGCTGTTTCTAACAGTAAAAATTAAAATAACCTAATGTCCAGCAAAAAGGGAATGATTAAACACATCACAATACATTCATGCTATGGAAGACTAAGGAGCCACTAAAAAGGTAATTCATTTATTAGATCAACTTAAGTGTTGAGGAAAATGGCCAATGCATACACTCAGTGAAAAAGGCAAGTGACAATATATATCATAGTCCAATTATGTTCTTTAAAAATGCTATATGATATGGAGGATCTTTACTTTTAGTCAATCATTTTGAATTGCTAGAATAAGCAATATTGAGCATAAATTCATATTTATGTTAAATAAACAATTCTTTAAAAAATTAATAGGACTTTTCTGCAACTTTTTTTTTTGGTAGTCTGAAATTACTTCCAAAAAAGTTTGTTTTTCATTATGATGCTTTATTTTCTTAGGCTGCTGAAGCAAATACTATGAAATGGGCCGATTTAAACAACAGGAATTTATTTGCTTATGGTTTTGAGACTAAAAAAAAGGTCCAAGTCAGGGTGATGCTCTTCTCCCAGAATGGCATTCTGGGGTTGCCTGCTGGGGACTCTTGGTCCTTAGCTTGTCACATGGCAAGGCACACAATGGTCTCTCCTGGCCTCCCTGTTCTCTTCCGGGTTTCATTGATTTAGCTTCTTAGTTCCTGTGGCTTTTCTCTCCATCTGTCCACTTATAAAGGACTCCAGTAATAGGAGTAAGACCCATCCTGACAGAGGTAGGTCACATCTTCGTAACTGAAGTAACCTCAACAAAAGACCCTACTTACAGTGGGTTCTCACCCTCAGGAATGGATTCAATTGAAGAACGTGTTTTTCTGGGGTACATTCAGCTTCAAACCACCACATATGGCAATAGGGATGGAGCCACAGGCCTGGTCTTTAAAGGACACCTGACACAATCACTGCACAAGGTTAGGGGCTGGCCACTACTGAGGCCAGAGAGCAAGAATGACAAGGTCAACACAGATGCCAAGAATCAGAACCAGGAAGCCAGCCAAAAACAAAAGGCAAAGGAGAATTAGAACTTTCAGGAAAAAGACAGAAGGAAAGCACCACTCTGAATTTTCCATTTCTTGTGAGAGCTGTTTTAAAAGAGTAGGAAATTATCTACACTTGTTTAAGTGGACAATCTAAACAAATGCATATACCATCTGACCTAACATAAAGTTCTACATTGAAAAAGAAGAAGAGAAGGGGCATTACAGATCTACTGGAAATACATGAAGATTTTAGAAAGCCCTATTTTGTGGCTAAGGTTCCACAGAATTCAGTTATAGAAAAAATCCACAGAGTAAAAAAGCAGTAAAAAGAGGGAAAAAATAAGATTAAGAACATGAACATAATGATATACAGTGTAATTATGGAAGGAAATACCACCAGAAATTTATTTTTTAATGCAAGAATAGAACATAGGCATAGATACCCAATATTATGTTATAAATAGAATAAGATTGACAAAGAAGGGAATAATTGAAGAAAGCTTTCAAAAATATATAAATACAATGAAAATAGAAAATAAAAAGGTTTCTGGTTATTTCTTTCCTGGAACAAGAAACAGTTTCAAGATATGATTTCATATAAATTAATAATTTTGCTAGGATAAGAAAAATTAAAGCATTAAACTATTTATTCTTCTTATAAGCTTGAATTTTTATTATGGCAGTAACTAATGTCATTGCAAAAAACTGTATAATAAAAAGTATGAAGAGAAAAATAAGTCAGCCACAATACTGTAACTGTCAACATAGATACATTTCCTTCCAGGGTTTTCTCTATGCAATACACACACTCACACAAACACAAATGCAACACACACGTGTATTTTATGACAAGGAGTGCCTCCTGAATTTTGAATCTCCCTTTCTCCTCCCAACTAACTTATATGAAAAAATCCTCACATTATTATGCAAGAAATATTAATCTACATCTCTTAAGTATTTCCTAAGGATAGATTCCTAGAACTGTGGGATTCAGGGACAAAACGTATGAACATTGTTCAGACTCTGAGGCATCTTGCTTTACAAAATGAGGTGAGTTGCTGATAGGTTTAAAGCACATGCAGTTGGCTGCTTGTACCCATGCCTCTGAACAAGCAGTCTCTCTCTGCAATTGCGGGAACTTTAATTTTTATTCTCAGGGGTGCTGTCCCACTTCTCTTGAGACAGAAAACATTCAGATCAAGAGAAGTTGGTTGGTGACTTGCACAAAAGGATATTTATTATCAGGGCAGCAAAGCACTAAACTTGGGCAAAAGGATGTTATCAGGGCAGCAAAGCACCTGGCAGAGAAAGGGAATGTGCTCTGGGCTCAGCTGGGAAGTACGCAAAGGGGTCAGAAGCCCCACATGGGGGTTGGAAGACTGATGGACCTCGAGGACAGCACATTGCTTAGGATGGTTAGTTGGATATTTTACACAAGGACCTTCTGGTCCACCCCTACCCCACCCCCTCACACTTCCTTTCCCACCTCTACAGAGAGGAAAGAGGAAGAGGTTGATAGGAGGGTGGAGAGTGAAAATATCCCCTAAATCCAAACACCAGGAAACTCAGCCAGAAAAGTCGGTTTTTGAAAAAAGGCTAATAGGTCTCAGATATGTAAATATGAGGCAGTATTGCATGTCTAAGAGGAAATATTCTTAGTCTTTGGCTACAGTTTTGGCCATCAGAAGCCATAGGCACAAAGAACTCATCCATTCCTGCGTTTTCCACTAGCTTTGGGGAACACCCTCGTTAGGGTATGTGGTGGCTTGGAGTTATGTACCCCAGAAAAACATGTTCCTAATCTTAATCCCTTAGTGTGCGAACCCATTATAAATAGGATCTTTGGTGAGGTTACTTCAGTTAAAGTGTGGCCCAATCCTATTTCAAGAGGACTTACAGAGCAATCCACATAAGAGAAGCCACAGGGAGCAGCCAGAAGCTGGAAGCCAATGAAACCCAGAAAATAAAGAAGATGCCTCAATGTGCATGGAAAAGCCAAGGAATCTCAGATTGTCCCTCAGCTAGAAGAAGCCTAACCCCCACACACACCGCCCCCATGCCCCTAGGGAGGAAGCTCCCCTTCTAGTCCCTGAAACTGTGAGCCATTAAGTTCCTGTTGTTAAGGCAACCCATTTTATGGTATTTGTTTTAGCAGCCAGGAAACGAAAACAAGATGTGAGAAAGGAAAACACTGAGAAGCTGGGTAGAATGTAAGAGAATTGTAGGGTATTGAAAATAAAGTCAGGACTAGAAGAACTCAAGACTCTCAATAGTATCAAGAGCACTTCACTCTGGGCATCACTTAGGGGTTTGGTTTTCTAAACAATGTTTATCACCTTGTTTCTTCAAACTCACAGGTAAAGTCATAAAATGCTAATCGATGTCCTAAGTTGTTCTCCTTTTCTGCCTATTCAGCACAAAGAGAGGTTCAGGAATAACCTTGTTCCCAAGTGCCACTACTATGCCTTCAAATCCCAGTCCTGTCCCTCCTCAGCATTTGAAGTTGATGTCCAATCTACTCCGCCACCTCCAATTCTTTCCAACCTGCCAAGGTCAATCTGCCCCCTTACAGATCATTCAAGCTCCACCGCAGCATGTCTGTTAATACCCTCTAGGACCACACCCTTAGTTGCCTTAGTTGATCCACACTAACCACAAACCAGCATGGCTCCAGCTGGACCCCATTAGGGAAGTACACACAACTTCATGCACCCCACTTCCATTCCCACTCTTATTTTCACTTATCTCTACCACACCCCTGCATATTCAGGAGAGCAGCCTCTTCAAAGCTGCTAGATGCTTGTAACTTCCTGATACATGCCAAGTCCCAAGCCTCGGTCATTAACCTGGGTCTTTTACCTCATAGGATCCTAGATTCAAAAGAAGCCAGCTCTGCCCACTTGGGCGCCTCCCTCCCATCACCAGATGACAACTTGATTTCAAGAGGATGCAGAGCTACCCATCTCACTTCAATCTCATCTCGGCCCTTCTATGCACAAGTGATCTCAAAGCTTTTTCTTTGGTCTTATGTGTCACCTCCACTGCAAAGCCAAGCCCTGTGGTTGACTCGTTCTTTTTTCCCTCCAGCTTCTCTGTCAAGTTTTCCATAAACACTGGCACTATCTCCTATCCTGTTCGTCTATATGCCCTTTCTTTCACTGACAACTTTTCCTATAGAAGTTTTCTCTATTCCCTCCTCAAAGCCCTCTAACTTGATACATTTTACTGAAACTATTCTCTTGAATGTCATCAATGACCAACTACCAAATCCAACTGGTTGCCTTCTCCATCTTTTCTTCTAGCTTGGTCTAGAGTGTAAACATTGCTGCTAACCAATTCCCATGCCCAAATAAAGCATGTGCCTGATTTCTAAATTTATTCAGTACCATTACCTCAGTAATATGTAGAAATCAAAACCTGTGCAGCCCTGCCCTCCCCACATAAAACATACACATATCCAAGCTGCCTATCTCATAATTACAAACTTTAGACTCCTATTTTTAAATAATTTGGGGGCCGGCTGTAGCCCAATTGGTAGGGTGCTGGTTTACCACATAGGAGGCCCCGGGTTCGGTTCCTGGGGCCTCCTCGAGCGGGCAGACCGCCTTGAGAAGGCAAGCCGCCACGGGCAGGGCAGGCCGCCGCGCCGTGAGTTGACTGGGCAGGTCACCGCAGCGGGGGGAGACAAGCAGACACAGAAGAACGCAAAAATGAACACAGCAAGAACAAGCAGAAAGGGTGGAGATATGTAATAAATTAAAAAAAAAATCTTAAAAAAAATAATTTTCTATCAATAGCTACACTACTTTCCAAAAATGTTTACTGAATTCAAGAATTTGAAATGAGGGGAAAGCAAAATTAGGTGGTCTATGATTTTATGTACACATAATACAGTATTAATCTAGCCAATATAGAAACTCATGGTACCATGGTATACTCCATAATACAGCCCTGGATGGGCTCAGTCAAAAGGAACACAAGGTGTCAACGACTACTTTCCAAGGCAACAGAAAAGATGGTACTTTCATACCATAAAAATGAGACTGTTCTGAAATTCAATCAAATGATCTTTCATTGTTATGCTATTAAGTGGGAAGGTTTATCTGTTTGCTACAATGCTTCTGCTTCATAAATCGTACCAAGTATGTAAATATCACTTTCATCTTCTGTCCAAAATTTATAAGGGACATAATGTCTAAGTACTCTCTCAACAAAAATTCCAAAAATATGGGGCCTATGATAAAAATTAGACATAAATGAGAGCCTTTGCAGTTCAGAGACATCTGGCTTCAATCTGGCACGTCCTCCTTTAAAAATGGGCCAATTACCTAGCTTTACAGTGTTAAGGGAGGTTTATTCCACAAACACGTGAAAGTGACTTGTTAAAGTGATTCTACTACTTACAAACTAAAGTACGGAGTTATAAAGAACATACATGGTTCAATACTTTCATAAAATCTTTTTAAGAAAGGGTGTGCAACAAACTAAACAACAGTTCTATCTTTTGGGAGTAGAGACGAGGACAGGGAGACATTTCATGCCTCTATACTGTTCAACTACAATGTGAACATACTACTTTTATTTTTTTTTAATGTTTTTCTAAACCTCCAATTACGAATGTAAACACAAAATTCTATGCCTGAAAATTCAGGTCTTATAGCCTGTCTTTAGATGGTTTCCAGAACTGGGGCTTCCTTATCTCAGGTATGCCTGTTTAAAAAGCCCCATGTAATCCCTATGTTTTTTGTGTGTAACATTTGTGTAAACCAAGTATCTTTTAAAAAATGTTTTAAATATATTAAAAATAAAAACTAAATAAAAAGCCCCATGTCCCATGCCAGAATAAGAGCCTTTGGTTTAAGCACCACCGAAAGTCCCTAATGAAAAGAAAAATTAACTATACATTTACTCCCACCCTGCCCTTCACCTGTACTTTCTTTTTATTATCTTAATGACTGTGGTCATTAAGGAAATTTATTTTTAAATTATACATGCATTTTATGGTAAGCACAAAGACAAAAGAAAAAAGGTCATCAGCAATTTTGTTAATAATTTCTAAGAGTGTAAAGGGGTCCTGAAACCAAGAAGTTTGAAATCCTGTGCTTTAACATGTGAAAAATCACACAGGTGTGGAACCCTATGAATGTTATAAAGCTTTTAGGGGTTGTCCCTTCCTTATCCAATATGTACAAGTTCATACAAAAACGAAAAACCTAAGAACACAAAGTGGAGTTATCTGCAGTCATAATGCATCCTTTATTCAACATCAGGGAATTCACACTGGAGGGAAATTCCATGAACACGGTTAATGTAGGGAAATCTTCACTTGTAGCTTGCCTTCAACAAAACATGAAAGAACTCACACTGGGAAGAAACCCTACAAATGCAGACAATGTGGGAACACCTATAGCTGTAGAAATAAATGCAGAAAAACCTTCAGCATCAAAAAACTCCTACCGAAGAGAAACCCTATAAAGGCAATCTGTGCAAAAAAAGTTTCAGTCTGAGAACTTGTTTAATTGTGCTTGGGTAAGAAAAAACTCAACAGGAGAATAACCTTTCTTCACACAGAACTGAGGACTAATCCAACAAGGAAGCACCAAAATGGGGAAAGTTGCTTTGAATGAATCGTATCAAAATTAACATTATTCAAAGTATCACTAAACGACACCAATGAGGGAAGAATTCACTGAAAAGTGTTTTGAGAAGTCTGACCTGATCACGAAAAATGCATTAAACAACATTAAATAAGACACATGTGCATCGTTGCCATAATTTTGTTAATATTGTAATTTACTCAAAAATAGAGCATCAAGATGGGGGCCATGCACCATGCTAAAGCATTGGAACTAGACGAGGTGCGCAGTACCCTTGCAGCCTACATGCTGATATGTGGGCTGACTGGAAAGGAATAAAAGACAAAGTTTTGTGGGATGTGTTGTTGTTCAGATTGTTTTAAAGATATATTTTTATGTGCATAAAGCCTGCTGGGTTTTTTTAGTACTATATCATAAGAATGCTTCCATGTCAATACAGACCTGCCTAATACTAAAATTTTATTTGTGTTTGGTGTGGTAAAAACATTAAGCCATCAAAGTTTAAAAAATAACGGGTTAAGAAAGTAGTGGCAGAGAAATGAGGCACAAACTACCTGTTTAAGTTCATGCACAGAAGAAAAAAAGAAAACACCAGAAAAACACAACAAAGCTGCAAGATGTTTAGTAAATTAACTGGTTTTGTTACAAAGGAATACATACAGAGATCTACTTTCATAAAATGTAAAATCTTAACTTCATATAAAGTTACATCTACCCAATTTTGCCAGAAATAAACGTCAAGTGGCTAAAGGCAGGTAGGAGGTTGTTTTTCTGAGATAGCTCAGAGCAAGAGAAGTCCTCTTTCTCCAGTTGGCCCAGGATTAAACTTGGGCACAAACTCTCAATTATTATCTCTCTATCTATCTTTGAGGTACCGGGGCCAGAGGCTGAACCCAGGACCTTGTATATGGGAAGTCAGAGCTCAACCACTGAGCTATGTTGGCTCCCCAGGGTTGGTTTTTTCATTTGTTGTTTGTTTTGTTTTTAGGAGGTACCAGGGATCGAACCCAGGACCTAGTATGTGGAAAGCAGGCGCTCAATTGCTTGAGCTACATTTTATTGCTGCCACATTTCTTCTACCCCACAAATTTAAATTTTCTTTATCACCTCTATCCAAGACCTCATTACTACATAAAATATTTTAAGTGAAGAAAACATTCTATCAGCACCTACTTAAAAATGCTGAGAGCATAGCTTCTGGGTAGTCGAAAACCAAAGGAAAGGAATGGAAAGAAGGAACTGAAGAACAGTTAGGGCAAAGTTAGAATTCAAGAATGCTAGAAAATAAAGCAGATTGAGAACAGAGAAATTCTAGAATAAAAAACTTCCTTCAAATGGATTAGTAAGCTTAAAAAACTACACAGAAAAGTTTACAATAAGTAAACTCCCCCAAACTCCTTTTTCAACAAGTAATACAGAATTGTCTATTAGTCTGGGTTGTTTGTGTGTGTGTGTGTGTGTGTGTGTGTGTGTTTTAGCAAAATAAGTAAAATACTGAGTTTTCATACCAGAAACTAATTTTCACATAGCTTTATTCTTCAAACTTAATATTGAAGTTCCAATTATTTTAATATTTTTACTTTTTCTTGGCAGTTTTTCTAAACTTTATTAAAAGTTAAACTATCACAGAGAGAAAAACATTCAAAGCATGATAAATATACAATACAAGAAAAGGTAAGAGGAAATGAACAAAAGAAAAACACTATATTGCAGCAATACTTCCAGATATGATGTGTTTGTAATGTGACCCAAAAATCCCTTGTCCTGGGTCCACTCAACACCCCATAATTTTACATAAGATCTGTGCTTCTATAGTTTCATAGTTTTTCTCTTTTGATGCCTAAAGTAACTGAGAATGAATAAAATAACTAGTCTGATGCAAACAATGTGGTGCCTAATATCTGAAGTCCTGATGTGACAACTTAATTGGTATATTTTTTATAATCCTAAAACAACAGACAAGCAATACATATGAAGACTTTCTATACATCATGAGCAGTATTTCTAGAATCACAAATAACTTTACTGATAGGAAATCCTGCAAATTAAATCTTAACTCACTTTATTACAAGTTAAATTCTCATGTACCTTAGAATGCTATTATCAGCAGCATTCTAATTTTTTTTCATTTTATGCAGAAAGGTTAAGGTGCTTTTTAAATAAGCTACTGTCACTGACATATACACACACAGACCAGTGAAAACCATCAAAAAAGAAAAAAAAAAACGAATTTTGAAATGAGATTAAACCATCTCGACAGAAAGTAGAATGGGACAGTTTGGGGTAGAATAACTTTCCATTAACATGTTTATAACTATAAATAACTCAAGGTCAGTAAGATGAAGGATAACTTTCTCGCCTTTGCTTTTTAAATTCTACCCTAATTTTCTGAACTGTTTCCATTTAAATTTGGATATTTTCCTAGTTTCAACAATTAAAAGGAAGATTGCACTTTTTTGATGGAAAGCTACTACAAACTATTATCAACCAGTGTTCCCTTCCTGTTATCTCTTTTACTATTAAACCATGTCTCTCTGCTATTTTGTTATATGCAGCACAAACCAAACCTCATTTTTTCTAATAAAAAGAAATATATAAAGACACTGTCAGGCATATATTCACAAGGTCTCAATTTCTTAAAACATAAGTCTGGGTATATTTATTTCTCTCAAATGCATACAAGACAATAATTACACAGCAACAAATCGTTTGTTCAACAATGATTTGATTCATAAGCATTTGAAATTTACATAATTTCACATCAATACCCTTGTATTTTTAAATACTGTTAAGTAAAAAAAGTCCCCCAAATAACCAATTCTTATATTTCCTATATATCCCTCTATACATCCAAACTTTAAAAAGTTACAAACTGAACACTATACAGAACATATAAATCATGTTTTTTAAAAACTTGAGGTTTTAAAATCACTGCTTTCCCAATATGATTCAGGAATATCCTCCACTGACAAGTACAGTCATAGGTGGTAAAGTAAATTGGAGGAGAGGAAAAAGAAAGAAGAGACAGACACAAGTTTGCTGTCTTAATATTTTACTAATCCTGTCAGTTAAAAATGGTGATGACGTGAGAAGTAACAGTTTAGGTTTATTATGGGGATGGAGTTTGCCTCACAGTTTGAGACATGCATTTCAAGTATTTCCTATTTGATCTGAGCTCACTGTAGCAAAGTGATGCCAAAAAAGAATAATTATTTTCTTCCATACATTCGTTCAATGTCCGCCTGGTAATGTGTTTTAAGTTCTTTGCGTTTTAGCTTGAAGGCATCTGTCACCAGACCAGTTTCAGGAGTCCATGGTTCAGGGCTCAAACGAATTTTTACTGGAATTTCAAACTTTTCCAGACTTGCTGAGATGGTTAAAAAAAAATTTAAAAATTAAAAAAAATTAAAAAAAATTTTAATGCAAAGGCATTAAAATAAATGTACAACTAAAATTCTTAGCAAGTAGTATAACTTTGTTCATGTACAAGTTTTGGGTTGAACATACATGTTTCTCTCTTGGGTAGATATCTAGGAGTGGAACTGCTAGGTCCTATAGTAACTCTATGTTTAACCGTTTTAGAAACCGCCAGGCTATTTTCCAAAACGGCTATACCATTTTCCATTCCCACCAGCCATGCACACGGGTTCCAAATTCTCCACATCCTCACCAGTCTGTCTAGAGTGGTTGATTAGTGTGTCCTAGGAGGGGCTTGAACGGAAGATTGAGAAGTATATTCTTCCATCTACTAAAGGGAGGAAGATACTATTGGTCTCTAAGCAGGATATTATATAACCTAAGCCTTGTAATATAACAGTTAAATAAATTTCAAAGTATTTTCCTCCCACCTCTGTTTTTAGAATTAGTTTAACAAAACACTTACCTGAAATAGCAGCTTCAGAAAGCACTTTAAGTACCTCATTTTCCATTTCACAACTGTTACAAAGCTCCTCCCACGTTCCTTTAAGTCCTTTCTTTTGAGCTAGTTCTGTTAGTTCCTTTTGATTTGGCACAACAAATCCAATGACATAAGAATGATAACTGAAATATTTAAAAGTTAACTTAGCTAAGAAACTAAATGATACACCATACTGACTAACCACAATTAACTGATTTAAACAAGACTGTTGGTAATTCATTCTTTACTGAATAAAAATATATGTGGCATGTTTGGTACTGGCGCACTTATTTCATGCAACAGTTATTTTCACTGTCCAATTCATAGTATGTTCTAATGCTTTGGCAGAGTTATTTGCTAAAGAAACTTCAAACTTATATTTTATGACATAAATTTCAATTCTGCAGAACTGTTATGCTCACATTTAAAAAAAAAAAATTACACAAATACCAGAAAATTAACCTTCAAAAATTATTATGTAACAACAGGTTAAACAAAAATAACATCTAATGTAAGTTAGAAATTTGGCAGCTAATCAAAACAATATGATTACTCGTATTTTTTTTTGGTACTCATGAGAATTTACGTTGATGGAGGTACATTCTGAGTATACCCACTGAAGGCAGATACTGTTTTGAAAGTTATAAAATAGAAATCTGAAGAAATGGAAGCAGCACCAAGAAAAGAAAGATGGTGCTGGTTAGGTTCATGTAAGTAAAATCCAGAACTGTAACTTCACTCAAGAAAATATTAAAAAATAATGAAAGGGTGGAATCATTTATAAATCAATGTAATCTTTAACACAGGCTCTACCACAACATCTATTTCTAAATTGGCTCTTCTGACAGCAGATTTTATTTTCCCATAATAACTATGGCAACTGCTGTAGTAAGGTTTTTTCTTAGACTAACCCATAAAATATATGATTCTTAATACTGGAGAATAATTACCATGTGCAATACTGTTATAGAAAAATGTAATCAGAATTCTAATTTGAAATTCCCCATTTTCCAAGAATGCATTTCTGGGATTTTGACTGTAGACTCACCTTCCAAACTGCCCCTATCTCATCATGGCCTAGGGATATGTTAAGCCACAGGGCTCCCTGGCCCAGTCCTGGCCATGGTCCCAAGCAGATTCAAGTTTAAAGTGGAGTAGTGAGAACTACTGCCCACCCCAACTCTATTCTTTTTTTTTTTTTAAGGTTTTATTTTTATTTTTTATTATTTATCCCCGCCTTGTTGCTTGTTCTTGTTGTGTTCATTGCTTTTGCATTCTTCTGTGTCTGCTTGTCTCCCCCTGCTGCGACATCCCGCCGAGTCAGCTCACCGCGCAGTGGCTTGCCTGCTTCGAAGGGGCTTGCCCTGCCCATGGCAGCTTGCCTTCTCGAGGCGGTCTGCCTGCTCGAGGAGGCCCAGGGAACCAAACCCAGGGCCTCCCATGTGGTAAACCAGAGCCCTACGAATTGAGCTACAGTCGGTTCCCCCAACTCTATTCTTTACCCCACTTCTATCTGAACTGGTTCTGTGACGCTTCACTATGCAGGCAGCTAGAGACACCAATGCAGTAGGAAGGAATACAGTTTTTTCATCTTCACCTCCTTATCACACAAGACAGTGTGGCAAGATATAAAACAGAAAACAAGGACAAAGGAAGAAGCAGAGGGGAAACATCACAAGGAAACAATCAGTTAATGGTTGTGAAGAAGAAGAGGCCATTCCTAGAGAAAACAGGTAAGAAGAAAGAGATGATTTTACGAAGAAAGTCAATATAGTAGGAAATGCCAAGAGCACAATAAATATTTTAAGTAAAAAATAGTATGAATTCCACTCTTACCTGTTTGCATATGCACAAATGTTATCTATCAGTGAGTGATTCTTCAAAGCTGCCTCTACTTTCCCAAGAGAAACATACTCTCCTGCCTGAAGTTTTACAAGGTCCTTTTTACGATCTGTGCAAAACAATCAAATGCAAGGGGAGGGGGATACATTGGAGGAGAACGACTATTAATACTTTAATACATATAAATCATGGCCAGTCCCTAAATAATTTGCAGTCAATTAAGTTTATGATAATGGTAATGCTGACATCAAAAGTACATAATAAAGGCAGGTCCTATTTTTTGTACCATTAAATGGATGCTTTTTATAGAAAAACAATTAGCTTCTATTTTAGGGCACCCATCATCAGGGCTTCAGGTATGCACTGCTTAGTAACCATTAATGTACCTGGCAAGTGAAAAACTACTCAGTGCCATCGGGAAGCTCCCTATCGGGAGAGATGCATAACTCCAGGCCAGGTGGAGCAGCAAGAAAAAAGGCCAGAGCACATCAGCTGGGATTACGGCTGCATGGAGGGGAGAGGGGAAGGAAGGAAGGAAAGAGCTGGAGATGGAGAAGTGAGAGGAGGCCACGTAACAGAAGCACCCTGAATTCTTCTAGGAGCCACTAAAAGGTTTCAGCCAGAAAGCTGCCCAGTGCAATGGGCACTCAGTAACCAACCACACAGTGGCAGTCAGGGGTGTGTGGGTGTGTGTGGCAAGCATGGCAACAGAGAGGAATTCAATCTCATAGGGTGGCAGAAGGTGCAGGGCAGACTTACAATCATGATAAGGGAGACAAAAGAAGAGGATGATATTTTGAGGCATATTTCATATGAAAAATCAGTGAGATGTGGATTAGACATGGGGAAGAAGTGTCTTATCTCCATCCAGGCTCCTCTTAGCATGCCTGGGAAAATCAAAATGCCATTAGCTGAGAGAGGAAAAAAACTGGAGGAGCAGGGGAAGGGATTTTTTTTTTTTTAATCCCAAATGGATCAAAATGCTTGAGCTGCCTGGCCTTCCTTGTTCTCTCAGAGGCAAGGCAAAGACACAGTTCAGACAAACGAGAACCCTGCCCAATAATCAACTGATGTCAAAGAATACACAAAAATGAATATGCCCTAAACAGACAGGAATGAACTTGACTCTTTTAGAGTTATCTAATAACAATTTTAAAATACCACTGCTGTCAGTTTTTGAGACCTCATAATATGTCAAGACTTATAAATTCCACAGTCCCTACTAAAAAGTTTACAATACCAATGCTGCATGTTTTTACATTATTAAACAGCTTCACTATATACATAGTATGTATTCTGTAAAACTATTTCAGGAACATTGACTTTTTAAAAAATGTTAGATGGCTCACCAATAATCTTTAAACAACCATCAGGGTCAAACTCTCCAATATCTCCAGTACAGAGCCACCTCTGTCCATTTTCATCTTCAAAGAAATCAGTTTTTGTTTTTGCTTCATTTTTGTAGTATCCCATTGTAACATTTTGACCACCAATAAGAATTTCACCCCTGGGGTGTGGTTTATCGGTATTAAAGTATCCGCCTAATAAACACAGAATTTAAAGTCAATGCAGTATTTTTACCCCTATAAGCAACATATGAAAATTTGAAAATATTAGTTTTCTTAATAGGGGCATTTTATTTTAATCCAATTAGTTTCCCAAAGGAAAAAAGGCAGACTGAGTGAACAAAGCTTAAAAATATAAAACTAGGTAAAAATTTCAGACACTTAAACCATAAGCATAAAAGCTATGATTCCAAGGGGGAAAAAAATTGTACTTAAAAAATTGTATCTATCCATAAATAATTATTTTATACCCATCCCAAGGAACAGAGAGTCTGTAACTGCAAGCAAGACAGTACCATCCATCCACCCCATGGGATCTAAGCCCCCTCTCAATTAGAGGTGGAGTGGGCATCACCATCCCAGAATCCTCAGGATTGGGGGAAGAACAATGGACTAGAGTAGATGTATGGATATTCTACTATAGACTTATTGTGATTCTAGCAATGGAAGAACTTTTATCATTTATGTGGCGGCAGTGGCCACTGGAGGTTCTGAGGGGAGGGAGAGGGAAAAACAGGTATAACATGGTGAGGGGCATTTTCAGGACTTGAGAATTGTCCTTAATGACATTACAATGACAGATACAGGCCATTATATATCTTGTCATAGCTTACAAAATTGTGCAGGAGAGTGTAAACTACAATGTAAACCATAATCCACACTTAGTGGCAATGCTCCAAAATGTGTTCATCAGTTGTAACAAATGTGCCTCTCTAATGAAGGATGCTGTTAATGTGGAAAAATGTGGGAGGGGTGGAGAGTGGGGCAGATGAGAATCCTCTATATATATTTTTAAGATTTATTTTATTTATTTATCTCTCCCCACCCCCTCCTTGTTTACACTTGCTGTGCCTGTTCATCTTCTTTGTTTCTTTAGGAGGCATCAGAACCAAACCTGGGACCCTCCAATATAGGAGGGAGGCGCCTAATCACTTAGGCCACCTCTGTTCCTTGCTGTCTTGTGTCTCTTGTTATATTTTCTCTCGTTTCTCTTTGTTGCGACATCTTGTTCTGTCAGCTTGCTGTGCCTGCCAGTCGTGCCAGCTCACTGTCTTCTTTAGGAGGCACCGGGAACCGAACCACAGGCTTCCCATGTGGGAGGTGGGAGCCCAATCACTTGAGCCACATCCACTTCTATCCCCTATATTTTTTAATGTAACATTTATGTAATCTAAATATATTTTTTAAATTAAAAAGTGTATATAGATACAAAAAAATAAATACAACATCCCCTCCACCTATATATATAAAATAATTACAAATGCTAAACAGGTAAATCGTTTCTAATTCTGTGGAAATTTTGAAATATTATACTAATAAACTGAAAAAAGCATTAAATCATGTACTTAACAAGAGACTATCTCTCTGTATATAAAATTCTAATCTATCGGGGGAGCAGAAATAGCTCAAGCAGTTGGGTGCCTGCCTCCCACATGGGAGGTCCTGGGTTCAGTTCCCAGTGCCTCCTAAAGAAGACAAGCCAATGCAACGATCCAATGCAATGAGCCGACACTACGAACAGAGAGTGGGTGTAGCTTAAGTGGTTGGGCACCTGCCTCACAAATCGTAGGTCCTGGGTTTGGTTCCCAGTACCTCCTAAAGAAGACAAGCACACAATGAGCAGAGTCAGCAAGCTGACAGACAAAGGAGCCATGGGGGAGAGGGCGGATTCTTAA
>PVKH010015595.1:0-16035 GCA_004027955.1 Chaetophractus vellerosus
TCTTTCTCTAGAGACTTTCCTATTCCTCATTCCATTTGATTCTCATACAGATTCAGGGAAGAAGGCAAATCAGATCATCTTCTCCTGATGTTTGTGCCTAGGAAAATTGCAATTTGACTCATGCAAAATCTTAACAGTTTTTGAGGGGCAGAACTCAGACCAAGAATTCCTTTTCCAAGCTATATGTGTGTAAACCTAGATAATGTCTAATTGGCACAGGGTGACAATGTGAAATGAACCTGAGACAGTGGAGGAATAGTTGTGGCCAAGGGACAGGTACTCCTGGTGGCCTCTGCCCCTCAGCTCAGCCTCATTTAAGGACCTGACCAAGAAATATGTTGTGAACTTACTTTTCCCCATCCTTTACCAGATCGGTAAAACTGTGCTCTGCCACACTGCATTCTCTTGACTAACCTTTTGTTCTTTACATTTCTAACAGTCAAAAAACAATCAGCTGTTTGTGAATCTTAAAAATGTGAATCCTGGGAAGAGAGGCCCCATGGTAGACTGCACGGGGACCCTTCCAGCGGACTGGAAGCATGGTGGCTACCTCAACGAGCTCGGTAAGCTCCCCTGACTCTGGTCCTCAAAAAGTGCCTTTACCTTTTAGTCTCCTAAAATAGTCACAGACTTATATCTGTGATAAAGAGCTCTATTGAAAATATATATCAAAAAATAATAATAGAATTATAACTAGCACCTATAAAGGGCTTACTGATATCCTAAATACTTTACTCATTCAACAAACTTTTATTAAGTTCCTACCTATGTACCAGGAATTGATAAAAACTGGCAAAAATCTCTGCCCGCTTGGAACTTATATTTTAGCTCTACATATATTAACATACTTAATGCTCACAATTTACCCTAATTAGCAGATATTATTATTATCATCATCTCCATGTTGACAGTTGAAAAATTTGAGTCATAAAGAGTTTAGGATGCCTGGTCAGCTTGACACCAGGATATGTGCTTATAATCCTTCTCTTCAATATAGGGCATCCCTACTTGAGATTCCTTTTCCCCTTTAAGGTGAGGAAACTGAGATAGCAACAGGAATATGGTGCCTCAATGGTTCTCAAACTTTTCAGAATCAGGGCCCCTAAACACTCTTAAAGATTATTGAAGCTGCAAAGAGCTTCTGTTTGAGTTAAATCTATCAATATTTACCGCATTAGAAATTAAAACTGAGAATAATTTATTAATTTATTTTAAAATATTAATAATAATCTCATTCCATGTTAACATAAAGTACGTTTTTATGGAAAATAACTACGTTTTCCAAAAAAAAGTGAATGAGAAGAGTGGCACTGTTTTACATTTTTCTAAACCTCTTTACTGTCTGGCTTCATGAAAGTCAGCTAGAGTTTCATATATGTTTCTGCCTTCAGTCAGTTGTGATCTCACACTTCATGTACCCTCTAGGAAACTTCACTGTACACTTGAGAGAGAGCAAGAGTGAAAAAGACAAATAGTGCCATAGTATTACTTAAAAATAGTTTTGATCTCGTGGATCCCCTGAAAGTTGTGGTAGGTGGATCCCTGAACCACACTTGAACTGATAGAGTGCTTGGTGCAGTTTCCAAGCATATGTCCCTTGTTTTCAAGAAGGGGCCTCATGATATAGTAACATGTGTGCAGTGCCTATGGGTAACAGAACTCCTTCATATATGTTTACTCAGGGGTAGGGTTGCCAGGAAGCCCAGTTACATTTGAATTTAAGATAAACGGCGTAAAATTTTTTAGTGTAAGTTTGTCCCAAATACTGCATTGGGCATACTTCTAAAAATGTTCCATTATTTATCTGAAATTCACATTTAACTGGCCTTCTTGGAGTTTTATTTGCTAAATCTGGCAACCCTACTGGGGTTTTATAGAGGAATAAACAAAGAAGCAAGGAGAGGTTAACTCTCTTGCCCAAGATTTCATAAAAGGAAAGGGAGAAATTCAGGTCCACCGTTGGTCTTCTGACTGCTCTCCCTCTCCAACCCGCTGCTTTTCTGTGAAACACTGCACGTCAAGTCCCCTGAGCTAGCCGTAGGCACCAATTCCTGCACTCTAGAATGCCTTCACACTAGAGAGCTAGAAATGTTTAAGGAGAAAAATGAGTAAACATTCTTAACTTTATCTGCACGCTATACCAATATAGTCAATAGGCTGTATATTTCTAAACACAGTCAAAATAATGTATATGCCGGATTCACAATGTGCCTGTTGGTGAAATCTTTTAACATTGGAAGATAAAAAATTCTCAATTACATCAATAATTTAGTTCAAAGAAGTACATAAAAGGATACTCAGTAAAATACTAACCACTTCTAATGAGGGAAAAGTCCTCATGTTCCACCTTAATCTACTGTAATTTGTTCATCCTGACACCAGAACACTCAGTCACTGCAGTAGTCACATATAGACTTCTCTACTTTGTCTCAGTGAGGCCCAAGGGTCTGGTTGTTGGGGTTGTAGAATCATCAACAGAAATTCTGGATCTCCTTTGTCTGCATTAAGAGTAATTCTGCATTTAATGTCCCTTTAAAGTTGTAGGAGGAGAAAGTCCTCCCTTATAGACAGCAGAGTAGGGCACCTTGTACATGACGGTGTAGGTGTTTTAAATGATGGGAAAGTTGATGTGATGTTATCCGAAACAGCCCTGAACTTGACATGAAAAGCCCTGAGATCAAATCCTGGTTCTGTGATATGGCACTGGGCCAGTTGTTTACCTTCCCCAAGTTGCTTTATCTGTATGTAAAACGGGGGTGATGACCATGCTCTGGCTCATTGTGTGAATTAGACTAAACTATAAGCATTTGGAAACCCCTGTCCCAGGATTGGTACATACAATAATTTATGGAAGAAGCTTGCCTGCTCCCTGGTTAAAACAGCATCCTGATGCTCCGAGGCAGTGAATGGAGCATGTGGTAAGGGTGGCTGGTCTCACAGCTCCACCTCTTGTCCTATAATTCACCACCCACTCCCCCCTGCTCTTCATGTTAGGGAAGGCTAGCCATTGTACAGCCAAATTGAGGTAGACTTTGCTACAGCTTGGAGTTGACCACGGGAATTTGGCAGAGCATGGCGTTGACAAATCTTCTCAAGAAGGCTGCTCTCAGTATCCACAGCCCTGCCCCATACTCATGGGGTCTGTCTTGGTTTGCCAAAGGGCTGCCAATGCAAAGCACCAGAAATGGTTTGGTTTGTTTTTTTGTTTTTTGTGTTTTTTTTTAAGATTTATTTTTTTATTTATTAAATATCCTCCCCTTTCTGCTTGTTCTTGCTGCGTTCATTCTTGAATTCTTCTGTGTCTGCCCGTCTTCCCCTGCTGCGGGGACCCGCCGAGTCAGCTCACTGCACAGCGGCCTGCCTGCTCGCGGGGGCTTGCCCTGCCCACGGCGGCTTGCTCTGCCCACAGTGGCTTGCCTTCTCAAGGTGGTCTACCCACTCAAGGAGGCCCCGGGAACCAAACCTGGGGCCTCCTATGTGGTAAACCAGCGCCCTACCAATTGGGCTACAGCCGGCCCCTGGTTTGGTTTTTATAATAGGAATTTTATATAGGGTAAAACTTACAGTCAAGGGAGTGGGTGTAGCTCAGTGGTTGAGTGCCTGCTTCCCATGTACAAGATCCTGAGTTCAATCCCTGGTACCTCCCAACAGAATAAAAAAATAAAAGTGGTTACAGTCAGAAGGCCATGAAATGTCCAAATCAAGAGATGCTTTCTTACCAAAGTCACCTCCTGGTGATACTGGTATCCTGCCTTGTGGCAATCAGGCAAATGGCAGGGCTCATCTCCTCAGCCTTGAGCTACTCCATGGGCCCAGCCCCCCAGGGGCTTTTTTCTGTTCCTCTGTGCTCTGCTGATTCCAGTCTCTGGGACCTCTCTCAGCCTCTCAGGGCTTCTCTCCCTTTCTGCAGCTCTAGGAGAATCTGGAGTCCTCTCTCTACTTTCTCCTTTCTCTCACATGGCAGGATCAAAATGGCAGCTTCCTTTTTTCTGGGTGTGTCTCTCTCTGTGTCTCTGTTTATATAAGACCCAGAAGAGGGTGGAGACTCAACCTGAGTTATGCCTCCCTGACTCAGTTCAATCAAAAGAAATTTAATCAAGTGATCTAAAGTGAATCTAATACAATCGAGGGCACCACACCCACAGGAATAGATTATCTTAAGAGCATAACCTTTTTTTGAGATTCACCAAATTCAAACTGTGATAGGGCCCCTTTATCCTGCCTCCCTGCATGGCCCTGTACCTTTCCCACCCACCGGAAGCTTGGCTAAACTCTGTGCAACCCAGGACCAAGTGAGTGGGCCTGAGAGAGGAAAATGTTCCCATTTCCTGTCTCAAGATGGTGGATATTAGAGACACCCTTTCCCTTTAGGAAAGCCTCCCTCTTTCTCAACAAAAATGTGGCCTTTCTCAGTGTACCATAAGACATCACCATGAGTCCTTGTATCCAACATCACTCAAAGGCAGGGGTTCTTAACAAGGGGTCTGTGAGCTTGAATTGAAATTCAAAATAAACATTACTCTTGTGGGGATGTGTTGATGCAGGTGTGATATATTTATTAAATAATACACAGTATAGTGGACTTAGTAAGGGGTCTGTGGTTTTCACCTGACTGGCAAAGGGGTCTTTGGAACAAAAAAGGTTAAGAACCCCTGTTCTAAGAGGTGCACAGACAATAGTTGGAGGTCATTTCTTTCTTTTTTTTCTTTAAAGATTTGTTTTTTTATTTATTATACATCCTCTCCCCCCCCCCTTTTTTTTTTGCTTGTTCTTGCTGTGTTCATTTTTCTCTGCATTCCTCTGTGTCTGCTTGTCTCCCGCCGCTGACCCGCCGAGTCAGCCCACCAGCGCGGCGGCCCGCCTGCTGATGGGGGCTTGCCTTTGCCCGCGGGGGCTTGCCTTTTTGCCTGCCCGTGGGGCCTTGCCCTCTCGAGGTGGTCCGCCCATTGGAGGAGGCCTGGGGACTGAACCCAGGGCTTCCCATGTGGTAAACCAGCGCCCTACCAGCTGGGCTATACAGCCGGCCCCTGGAGGTCATTTCTTTACTGTTCTTAAATACTTATTTGGCCTGTTAGTCACAAATTTTTACTTTACTATCTGCTTTTAACCTGTCTGTAACATTTCTTTAAAAGATAATAAAAAAATGCCTTGAAATGCTTACCAATAGATTGAAGCTGAAGGTAATATGACACACTAAGTGTTACAGTAATTGAAACACCATTCATTTATATGGTGCTTCAGAGTTTACAAAGCCTTTTCATGTGCTCTATTTCCCTTAATGATCAAAACATCCCTGTTGGGATGGAAGGCAGGGTTTATTTCCCCATTTTAGAGATAAGAAAATTGACACCCAGAGATTTAAACATCTTGCCCAAAGTCATATGGCTAATGTGATGAAATTCCAAGTCCTTTGACTCCTAATCCATTGTTTTTTTTTTCCCTCTGTTACAACAGAACCCCAGTGGAATTCTTGGTTCCTATAGAGTAACAACAATGCAATTTAGTTTACATAAGAGGATTTTGAACTCCAGGTGACATAAAACAGGCGAGGTCATGTCCTCATAATTTTTTGGTAATATTATGAATCTGTGATTAGTGCTTATATTTTATGTAAAATTGCCTGTGACCTTAGTAATTTTAGTAAGTGATTACATGTTCTCACTGCCTGCATGATTAAATTATTTCCAAAAGTTGAAGAACCAAGGTCACACACATATACACACACACCAAAATAAAACCAAAGTATTTTAAAACAATAAAGCCGTATGTTTTGTCTGTCGAGGTGCCTATACAATTACGCCCCCATAGCTGTAAAAGTTAAATTGTTAAAATAAAACCTGAATACAGATGGTCAAGATCTTGTACCAGCCTTTAGAGAACTGCTTATAGCAGAGGTAGTGATATAACTGAATAGTGGTTATTGGGAGAACCAGTTGAAAAACCTCTGAGCCTTGAAAGATCTGCACCTATCAGTGAATTCTAATCCTGGCTGTGTCCTTCTCACTGTGCAACCTCCAATCAAATATACTAATTCATCTGTGCCTCAGTGTCTGACCCTTTATTGATTGATCAGCCTTTCCCAAGGCCACTGTAAATGAACAGGTGAATGGTCAGATAGATATGTAAGTATTTTTAATTCTAAGTATGGGGACACCTGGCACAACCAATGGTATAAAGAATTTGAAAGCAACAGCATTGGTTATTTGCGGCAGTACCAAACCCGGACTTCTCCATGACCTTGGAATATTAAGTGGGCTCTCTCTTCCTTTCAGTTCTCACTGAGTGTTTGTTTTAACTTCCTTTATCACAGGTGCTTTTGGACTTGACAGAAGTTATACGGGAAAATCCTTAAAAGGTATAGTGTAAATTTGAGGAAGAAATAACTTTATCAGAATTGCAGCTTTTTTTTTTAAACCTCAGAGACTGAAATAATTTGTTAAATAAACAAGGTTGGCAGTGTAGAGAAATGGTAGAATTGTTAGTGTGATATATATTACTCAAACAAATGAACAGTCATGTTTGACATCAAGAGAGTGGCCCTAGGTGACTCTTGTTTTGGGTAACAAATAATCTTGTTTGGGGGAGCATGTTATATTGTCACTTATATTGACTTCAAAAGAAATATGGCTTATGTGGAGAGAGAAATGCAAAAAAGAAAATAGCAAGGAAAATTGGAAGAGATCAGCATGGTGCCATGTTGACTGAGCCTGCTCTTCAAGAGGATTTTGAGCAATAACTTCACGTGCCCAGTGGTGAGGTTTGACAACATAAACGCCTTTCTCCTTCCTCACTGTTATAATGGAACCCTCCCTGCTCCTGGGGCTGTCAACAACTGGTTTGGTGGTTGAAGTCTTTGGGAATTCAGCGACCATTAGTAAAATAGAATGGAATTAATTTTATCTGAGTATGGTAATAAAAACTAAACCAGATCCATGACATTTCCTTTGGTGTTCACCTCAGAATGGAGCAATGTTACTTTGTAGATGGGTGACTTTATGGCATATTCTCTCCAAAATGAATGGAAAATGTACATTATTATTTTCAGCTTATATAATTATAGAAATCTACCTACAAAGGAAAAATCAACCTGCCCATGTAAATTATGACTTGGAAAAGAAATATGCGTTGCTTTCTTCCCCCATCTCTCTTCACAGACCTGGTAAAGAATTCAGAATATAATTCAAGTAACTGTTCCCTAAGCAGTTCTGAAAACCCCTATGCCACTATTAAAGACCCACCTATACTTATCCCCAAAAACTCAGAGTGTGGCTATGTGGAGATGAAGTCGCCTGTAAGGAGAGATTCCCCATATGCAGAAATCAATAACTCCACTCCTGCCAACAAGAATGTCTATGAAGTTGGTAAGTTCTCCCAACTACATAAAGAACCTCGTGTATGGGAATTTTCTTTTTTATTTAGGAAACAATTTTATAGTCTGGGAGTAAAATATTTGCAGTGGAGGTAATTTTATTGGAAATAATGGCCCATATTTTAGATGCAACCTGTGTCTACAGCAACCATATTAATTGGTATCAAATGAATTTTTCAGGGAAAATATTATTTTGAAAATTTAATGTAAGATTTCCTTATCTTCCCCCTGGTCATCCATCTTTTGTTTTGTAACCATAGTGAATGTTTTAGCACACAGATGAAATAGCATCTACCATATTAGCTAATATGTCAAGATAGCCAAAACAAATGGTTCAAATGGATTAAACAGATGGTTCCATCTCCTGGTTGATTCATTATATTAATATAATGTTTTTAGCAGGACTGGAACACTTAACTTTTAAATTGTCTAATATATTGTAATATTCTCAGGTATGCATCTGATATGAATTAATAAGAATCCAATTTAAAATTAAAGTTATTTGATTGCTCTTTACACATGCCATTTGGGCAAAGTTAAAACATACCAGAACCACCATTGGCTAAACATTAGGATTATTTATTTTAATTTCTCTCTCTTTCTTCTTCTTCTCTCTCTCTCTCTCTCTCACTATCTTGTTCTCTCTCAATCTCTTGAAATCTTAAATACTTAAGATTTTAACTTTAATAAATTCTCCACTACTTGAAAATGAATTGACTAATTTATTTCTAATAATCCATATTATGCCATAGCCATGTACCTGAAAAAGTATATATAAATATTTTGAAAACTGAGTATTTTTAAAGTATTAAGACAGCTTGTTAAAATGGCAGCCATAGTGAACTAAATTTATTTTTTGAAGTCAGTAATGATCCCCCTTTGAACCATCCCATAAGCCTGCCACAATAAGAAGAGAATTCAACTGAGAGCCTGAACCCTGAGTCTGAAAGTTGTAAATTTATTGAGAGTTCCCACGAATTGACTTCCCATTTAATGGCCTCAGTCTTCTCATCTCTATAGTAAGGGATGTAGACCAGATTATCCCCAAGGTGTTTTCCAGACAATGATTCAAGTCCAAGTTTCTGTATATTTCCTTGATGTCTTCCTCCCAACCACATGGTCTTCTTTTTTTCTTGATCGCCATCTGTGCATCAGTGGGTCCAACAACCACAAAGCAGTCACCCCTATGGGATTATAATAGAATTATTTGTTTTTAAAGGTTTTATAACCTTATATTTTTATATAAATTCCTCTTCTGTTTGATATTTGCAAGAAATGTAATCCTATTTTAAAAAATTTTTCCATCGCTGATAACTTAACATGTCCTTGGTTATCACAGAACCTACCGTGAGTGTTGTACAAGGAATATTCAGCAATAATGGGCATCTCACTCAGGATCCATACGACCTCCCAAAGAACAGTCACATCCCCTGTCATTATGACCTGCTGCCAGTCCGAGACAGTTCGTCCTCCCCCAAGCAAGAGGGTGGCAGCGGCGGCAGCAGCAGCAGCAGTGAATGACAGCAAAGGACCACTGGTTAGCCGCTGGGACCCCTTCCAGAACTGCAGCTCAGTTCACTCCATTCTCAAATTTGCCACCTTATGTGAATGTGAATCAGTTTGGTAGGCAGTTACTGGACATGAACCAGAAAGCTCAAAGCTGAGGCTGACACTGGCTGTAGGCGCTTTTTGTACAGGTGGCTTGGAAGGAGATAACAATGTGATTTCCCATTGCTGTTAGTTTTAGAACTGCACCCATGAAGCATGACTTCCTATCGGCTCCTGGCTAAAAGCATGAGCTCACAGAACTCCTTTGGAGACAGGTTGCAGTGGACATTGATATTATTGCTTAAAAATTAAAATTTAAATATTTCCTTTCTCATTTTCATTGTAGAGATAGGATTGTGCAGTTTACCATAAAATTCACTTCATAAAAGTGGTGTGAATCACTGAACACATAGAAGAAAATGGGCATATTATTGAGTCATTACCTAATTTTTTTTCCAGATGGACTCAGAAATGTAGGGAGAATATTAATGCAAGAGGGAACATTCTGTCTGGTGTCATAACGGGATAGACTCTGAATAAACTAGAAGTGGATAGCAAATTTAAATATGAAAACTTTAGATATTTCTAAAATGAGGAAATATATAATTAGAATTATTTTAGAAATAGAAGTATTGCAGGAGTCAATACACAAATGTGCCAGGCAGAGGTGATTTTTCTCCCTGTTTGAGCATTAGCACACTTTGGATCCATGACATTATTTTGAACACTGTCTCCATCATACACATTCACCACTTGAGATCCATAACATATCAATAATTATTTCATAAATATAGAAATGAAATGATTTTATTTTTGACAGACTGGATTGAATGAGTGCGTAATGATTGGCAAAGGTTGTAAATTTTAAGTGTAAGAAGATGCTTAAGTTACGTAAACCATTAGTGGTACATACTGTAATATAGAGTTAACAGAAAGTCTTGATTAATTTTTTCCTAGAAGTGACCGAAATATTTTTGTGCATATTTGAGAAAAGGGCACTTTCCTTTTATTAATTGTTGATTTATAGAAACTATGCTTAAGCGGGTCTTTTGCATTGCTAATATGACATGTACCCATTTTTCATTAATTTTTATTTTCATTTTTAAGTCATATATTCTATATTTTGTAGTGTTTGGATTGTTAATGAAAAACAATTATATGTTCATTGTTTCTTGTATTGTTGCCACTCATCTTTTGCTTGGTAAAAAAATGCATTAGTCTTTTTTCTTTCGGAGGGAAGAGATGAAATTATATATTATAATTCGAATTTACTAAAACTGATCATTACTAAAATAGTATTGTAGACATAATAGGCAGATGGCTTATGACTGAAATAGAGAAGACTTTTTAATATTCCAAAATGGAGTTCCTTTTGATTTGTGGGTTCCCTGAGTCTTGGTCTGCAGTTCACTAGGTCTTTAGTAAGGAAACATATCCATGGTGGTTAGTTAAAAGTAATAATAAGTTTGGAAGCTACTTACAAAGAGCTATAAATATGCTCACTGTCTTCATTTTCATAGAAACCATTAATAGAAGTGATATTTGCAATTGATCAATGAGAAACTCTGGCAAAACAGGAGGTGGGTGGAATTTTTAGTACCTGAGTACCACAGGCTGATCTTACTTCATTACAGTGATTCTGTAATTAACCATCCAAACTGGGACACTTTTGAGAGGAAATAAGGGCGTTATTAATAATTATGCTGCAATAGGTTTACATCAGGATTGTTCCATGCACACGGGACAGATGGCCCTTCTTTGCATATTTATCATGCAATAACAGTTTTCACTCCAAGGTAGGTACCTTATAAAAATACTGCTAGGCCGCAAGAAAGCCAGTGTCTCTTTCTTTGGCCTCCCTGAACAAGCAGAGGAGTTGAAAGGCTGAATGAGGAAGAAACTTCATAAAAGAAAATGGTGGTCTTTTTTCCTTTAAAGACATGAAACCCTTATGGCATTATGTCTCAATGAGCCCATTAACAAACACATACTGTGTACTCACTCGCCAGTAGTATACATAAGGCATTGTCCTGCCAGTTATCGAGTTGGGATATCAAGTTATTTCATGTTGCACACCTGCACCTGGAATGATAGTTTGGTCAGATGGGTGACAGAACAAGCACACTTAGAACACACAATCCTTTGATGGCCATTTCTCTTAAAGAACCTCAAAGTTAATTCAAGGTCTAGAACACACCATTGAAACTATTTATTTATTCCAATAGTTTACCAATGGCTGACCCTTGACTATAGGGTATAGGCATCTAATTAAGATATTTGTGGGTCAGTAACCAAAAGGAATCGTTTTTGGTTAAAAAAAAAAAGTAAGACATTTTTTCCTTCTTTGTTAAGGATCAACTCTTCAGAGCTCCATGATAAATTTGAGTTTTCCCATTACTTCCCGGAAATAGGTCAAAGTACAATCCTGTTTCTTTTCTCATTCCACTATAACAAATGAAAGCTTCATGCACAAAAGCAAAAGCAACTTAATTAGAAAACCTGGGCAACAGCTGTGGACTCCAAAGGGGCACTACCATCTCTTACTGTACATTCTTTCTGACAAATACTTTTTTCAGGGCTTGCTATGGTCCTGAAACAACATTTACACCTGAGGTTTTCACACAAGAGAACCCACAAAGCATTTTCAATATTGGGAAAGTACATGTTACATATGGCAAAGTCTAGTTGAGCAAGCAAAATTTTGTAGCTATTTTGATACAGGTTTGAGTAAAGAAAGGAAGAAAGACTTTTTTCAGAATAAGCATTAAAGAAAAGACAAAAGAAGCCTGGCAATTTTTTTTTCCTGCGATTACAACCTTTGGGAACTTTTCCAGATATATTAAATTTCAATTTGATGGAGATATTCTTCATATATCACAAATCTGTTCTCCTGACCTTTGAACCCATATTAATTTTGGGCCCTAAAAATAATTTCTCCCCTATATCCTGTATTAAAGTTAAAGCAGTGAATGAATTTGAAGATATCTAAAAAAAGCCATTCATGTAGAAATATCAGTATCAGCCCAGTTATTATTCTTTCCCTAAAGGTTGATGTAGCAGAACATTTATAAATTATTTGCATATACACACACACATACATATCAAAACTGGCCCAAATGATAACACAAGCTTGCTTTAAGAAGTTGAAAATGTTATTTGTAGCTAGTTATATATTGTGGCTAGTTATTTCACAATTATTTACAATGCTTGGCATCAATACCTCTTCCATGATATTGTGGTAATGTTAACAGAGAATTTCATATGCTTAACATCATCTTTATGGAAAACCAAATTCACAAATTTTGGGAAAGCCAACTGTAGAGTTTTCCAATAGGACAGTTACAACCAAATTAGAACCATATCCATCAGCACAATGACTATATGTTGTGAGAAAGGCAATTTTGTAAAAATGTGCTCATCTTGACCCCAAAGAGCCACAGTAATAATTGTTGGGTATTGGGATTTTTAAACTATAGCTATTGCAAAAATTGCACAAAAGTATCACAATAACATTTAAAAATCATGCTGATTATGGAAATTCACTTATCACTAAAAATAAGATGAAATCATAAGCAACTAAGCTTTAAGGTTATGTTTTTAAAATAAGGAATTTTCTATGCCTGGGTGATGTCTCTTTATTATTCAAAGTAAATATTTAAGAGATAATTTGATCTCAAAGGCTTTATGTCATGGAAGTGTACATAGACATGCAAGTGTGAGTCACATAGTGTAGGCTGGTGTTTGTTTCTTAAACGTGCACAGCAAACTGCCCTTTTAGAGTACTTTTATTATTGGTGTCCTAACACTGGGTCTGCTTACTCTAGTTCAGTATTTAGCCTAGGTTTCATTTTGATATGACTGAATTGCAATATATATATATTTTTAAAAGGAAAAAATGCAAAATACATTAGGATTTTCTTGGTTGTAGCAAACAAACAGAAAAAAGCTTTCATTGTTGAAATATCTCTATTTTCCAAAGATGATAAACTTTCATCAGTATTTAGCCTACACTGTCATTTATATCACCAAATAAGCTGTAGATTAATGCAATAAACTTTCTAATGAAAACTCTAAAGCAGTGTTTATTTCTATATCTGATTCTGTTGTTAAGTAATGAGAAGAAAAAACTTATGATCCTATTGGAAAAATTAATAGTTCTCTTACGTGTGGTCCCATAGCACTTTACATATCCATTTTTAAAACAATTATATTTTATTGTTTTTAATTGCTTGAGTGGCAGTTTTCCCCTCAGACTACTTGTTCTTTAAGGACAGAGGCATCATTTTATTCATATTTGGATCCCCAGAACCCAGAATAGTGGCTGAGAGAAGGTCTTCTGTAAGCAGCTTTAGGCTATCTTACATGGATTTTCTTTCTTAATCTCAGAACCTTGTCAATGCTTTCATTTATAAATTAAAACATTTTGAAGCATTCGCTCCATAGCACTATTCTGTATTCTGGAGAATCAAATGTAAATAAAACATTGCTTCTTCTCTTATTTATTTACTGAGGGCCTGAGCACAGTTGGGGATGCAGAGAAGTATAAGACATGGACTGTACTTTCAAGTAGCTCATTATTTAGTTAGGGAAAGAAAACATCTGAACAGCTATGTTTCTTTGGCAAGTTATTTAACCTCTCCAGGCCTTGGTTTCTACATTGTAATGTGTTGGAAATAATAGTACCTATTTCATAGAATTTTGTGAAGATTCAATAGCTTTATACATGCAAAACACTTACTTTAGTGGCTGGCATGTAGCAAACAACCAATAAATGTTAGCAATCATTACTGTGAAAAATTAGCTAATAATATGAGCCAGTTTGCAATAATCAGATAAGCGATGAGGTTGGTAAATCAGAAGTGAGCATTTAATGAATATTATAAAAGCTATACACTCGTGTGGCTATATCTTGATCTATTTTTGTACTATCACAAAATTCCATACATATTTTATTTTTAGAGAGCTAATTTATGAAAGCAATAATAATATGATTTCATCTTACCATAACTGTTATCTTCCTAAAGAGTAAGAATGCATTTAGAACATTTGGATGTGGGTTTCTGAGAAGACGGTGGCCTGGCTTTATACTCCCATCTTGAAGAACACAGTCATCCAGGAAAAGTTGAGTGCAGGTCTCGGCAACCTGAAGAGGTTCTGCATAGAGTGAGACATAAAGTCCTTGGAAGAATGTATAGGTTGGGAGTAAAAATGTAAATGTGATTTTCTGGGAGTTAATGGGGCATGGGTTATGGCAGCAGCTGACCTGGGTGGATACACAAAGAGAAAGTGAGGGAAGGATATCTCTGTTGCTTGCATTACGTAGCAATGGGAGAGGCTAACAGTCCAATGGATGATGGCATCCAAGGAGGGGCAGTTTGGCTAAGGTCAGTTTATCCCTACTTAAATTTGTGAACTGAGAGCCATCTGCCATTTTTATCAATAAAGGGGCCAAGCTGAACACTGGTCACACACTAAAGGAAAAATGCCTACCTTGAGTATCAATACCCAAGAACCAGAGAAATCTACAGAGGTGTTGAAAGCCACACATTATCAACATGTTTAGGTAGAGAAAGAACATAAGCCACTTGATGGGAATATTAGAGCACAGATACAAGGAAAAGAGGCTAAACTGAAAAACTATAATAAGCCTTTATTATGGAGGTGGAGTTAATATAGAAAATGGATGTAATCTTAGATAAAATATGTTTAAAACTCTTAAAAGGATATAATTATAGAACCAGAGAAAGTTTCTGGAACTAAAAATTCAATAAAGAAGTGTTTTTAAAAATGTATAATAACTGCAGAGACTAAATACATATTTTGGGAAATGAGATGCAATCCAAGAGTTAAACTCCAAATATGGTAATCATGGGTGACAAAAACAGAAAACACTGGTCCAAGAGACTCAATATTGAAACAGTTGCTGATACAGACAGAGAAAAAAGGAACACATGGAAAAGTGGTAATCAAAAAAATAATAAAAGAAAACTTCCATAAACCATGCCCTTCCATAAGATGAATCTTTCAGACTTTCAGATCGTTCTTTCAGATATGAAAGAAACTACTGGGTTAATAAAATAAGTTTAATGAAAAAAAATAGAGAAATCCTTTTGAAATTTCTGAACTCTAAGGATAGAAAAACTTAAAATTGTAAGCAGCATTAACAGATTGCTCACAAAAGGAATGATAAATAGACTACTATCAGACTTTTTATCATCAACATAGGAAATTAGAAGACTGTAGAAGAGTTTTCATAGAAAAGGCAATGACAGAAGAAATTGGATGAAGATACACTTTGCATGTGGCACAAACAAAAGATACTTTAAGACATATAAGGACTCATAAAGTATTATATCCATAAGCCCTAACTGCAAAAATTACTTGAAGAACCACTTTAAATAAAAATGAAAGCAGAACAAAGATCGCAAGCAAGGAAAAAGATGAAGGGTATAAGGAAAATAGATGAAAATTAAATTGTGAAAATATTATAGGTGAATCTAAATGCAAGATCACAATATGATTGAGAACCTAAGGAAACATATGGCAAAAGAAAAAGTTAATGGCTTGAATTGTCGTCATGCGGCGGCGCGATGACCCTGCCTGCCGTGGGGTTTTCGGCTTGCCGCCTCTGGTGGTCTCCTGGTGGCTCTCCCCAGCCAGTCAGGAGATGAAGGGGTCTCCAAGTGGCCCTCCCCAACCAGCAAGGAGACGAAGGGAAGCGATGGGGGAGCGAGGGGGAATGGGGGGGATTTTTGGCTCACCGGGCTCAGGCGTCCCGGAGTGCAGCAGGCCAGGTATATTGGGGCTCGTCGGGCTCAGGCATCCCCGAGCGCAGCAGGCCAGGAATCCGGAGTCTGCGCAGATGATGGGGGAGGCGGCCGGGCGGCTGGTGGATGACGAGTAACGGATACGGAGATCAACCACACTCTAGAGACAAGGCTGGGCTACTAAGTCTAAGTTTATTAGGCAAACACTGTTACTTATACTAGGTGGGGGTAGGGGAAAGGAAAAATTGCAACGAGGCACCCTCCGATTGGTGGAGGCAAACAACAAATGGGAAAGCACAACTGGGCAGCCTCTGATTGGTGGAGGAAGGCATGTGACTGGGCAGCCTCCGA
>PVKH010015596.1:0-16035 GCA_004027955.1 Chaetophractus vellerosus
TGTATTAGTCAGCCAAAGGGGTGCCAATGCAAAGTACCAGAAATCTATTGGCTTTTATAAAGGGTATTTATTTGAGGTAGAAGCTTACAGTTACCAGGCCATAAAGCGTAAGTTACTTTCCTCACCAAAGTCTGTTCCCACGTGTTGGAGCAAGATGGCTGCCGAGAGTTCAGGCTTCCTGGGTTCCTCTCTTCCCAGGGCTTGTTTCTCTCTGGGCTCAGCTGCCCTGCTCTCTCCACAAGGCCAAATGTAGACTATCAGGGGACCGGCTCAGTCTCTCTTCCCAGGTCTCAATTCTCTCCAGGCTCAGCTGCTCTGCTCCTCTTTGTGCTTACTTCCCAGGCTCCAGCTCAGAACTCCCAACTCTGTCCTTTGCCATGACTTTTCTCTGTGAGTTCCTGCCCACCAAGGGGTGGGGAGTCAGCACACTACTGACATGGCCCAATCAAAGTCCTAATCATCATTTAATCAATTGAAAGTGATACCTCTGACAGACCAGTTTATAAGCATAATCCAATATCTCTTTTTGGAATTCATAAACAATGCCAAACTGCTACAGAAGGCTTGGTACAACACAGATTGCTGAGCCCATCCCCAGAATTTGTGATTCAGTGGGGCTCAGTGGGGCCCAAGAATTTTCATTTCCATCAAGATCCCAAATGCTCCTGCTGTTGGTCTGGAACCAAGTAGAGACTCACATCTCAGAGTAGAGGGTCATGGAAACCAAATCCCAACTGAAAAATCCTGAGGAAAGAGAGCCAGGGAGGGTTCTCTACTCCCCTGACAATTTTGTGGTAGAGGAAAGGAGAAAGAAGGGACAGGATTGGGAACACCAGCCAAGAGGAGGGACGCCAAGGAGACCATGAGCACGTAACTGCATTTCATGTTCCCCCGTGTCCTTAGAGGAGAGAGTTTGAGAGAATCAGAGCTTAAGAAATCCTTGTTTCTGAATCTTTGGCCTGAAAAAGTCAATGCCGCTTCAAGTGTGCAGATTACAAGTGAGGAAGAATTTAGGCACTGGAAGGCACTGGAAGATTCTGGGCCAAAATAAAGAAAAAATAAATGCTAAAATAACTATGGCCATGTGACACCTTGAATCAGAATGGCCTCCTCAAATCGGCTTCGTTGCTTACCACATAGAATTAAGTTCAGGGCGTCCCTGTGATTTTGTCATTTTCTGAAGCCCAGTGTCTGGTTACAAATTTTAAAATGCAATTCGAAAATTTTGCCTCCACTATAATGTGTTTCATTATTTCTATTCAGAATAGACTGGTTTAGGTAATTAAGAACAGCTGTATCTTGGCTACCCAGCCCTGATATTCCAAATTGAAGGGCATCTGTACCACTTCCCCTCCATGTAGCACACCACGAATAAAACACTGACTTTCAACATTCTAAATTACTCATTTCATACTAAATATGGATATTTAATTTGGCTTTTAATTTTACCCATGTAAATGATACTTAATTTCATTAATACAGCAAAGCAGCCCTGAAACAAACCTGTCTCCTTTAAGGATGAGAGAAATGAATTTAAAACTGTAAATTTTCCCAGGAGGCAGAGGAAATATACATCTTTTCACAAGTGTCTTTATTTTAAAAGTCACCTGAATCCTGCAAAACACACTTAATATAGTTTAAACATGTGTTTTCGGAGTCAATGCTCTTTTCATCCCTGAACCTGTTCTATTAAATGCTGACTTGTTACTTATCTTAGGCAGGTATACAGGCATTACACATTACCTACCAATAAAGAAGGGAAATTTATCATCTTTCTCTCCCCCCCCCCATTGTCGTCACAAAATAACACAAATACAGTCGGTGGCAGATGTGATTACAGAGTAACAAATCCGAATATTGTGGGTGGCTTGTGGCTGAAGTCTTACTCTGAGACCCCTGCCCCTCACCCCTCACCCTGCCCCAGCTGGGCACATCCCGCTTCACGTTATCCATTGCGAGGCTTGGCAGAGTGAGTGGTGGACACTTCTACATTATACATTCAGTGCGGTTATAATCTTATCAGATGAGTACACAGGCAGAAGGACAAGCAGCTTGTGTATTTCCATCTCCATTTTAAAATATTAATATATGTAAACGTTACAAAGCCGTTTGACTCTTCAATAATGGTATTTAGACTGTGCCCCATATAGCCCCCTATGACCTTAAAAGATCACATTAGCTTCCAAAGATCCCTAACTCCCATCCAGGAGAAGCTGGCTCTAAGAAAAGGAAAAAGAAACCCGAGCCTCCTATTGTCTGATATCAGTCCAGGATGGCTTCATTTACTGTAATGTAGGGCTGTGGTGAAGCCTCCATTTAAAAAACAATAGTAAATAAGTAAAATAGTCTGTAGGTGACCTCTGGGCTTATAATCCCGGAAAATCTATTTTAGCTGTTAGAAACACGGTGCTGTTATATAATATTCTGGTCCCGGGGGGAAAGCAGGTGTCTCTGAAGTTTGCCTGTTTCTTTTAATTCAGTCTAATTAGATTGTCATTAGTACAAACTCCCCTCCTGGGTTGTTAGTAGCTCAAGGAGAAGGGCCTTGTCCTCTGCTTCCCCAGGGTGTGCCCTCAGCATCCAGGTTGGGTGCCTGCACTCCGTGGGTAACTTCAGAGACCTGCTGACAGGTTAGCACGTTGGGAGTGAAGTACTTAGCAAGTGCCCTTTTCTTTCACTGTCATCGCTGTAAGGGGCCACTGATTATCCCCCCCCCCCCTAAAGCTGAGGGAGCCTAGGGTCAAAGAGAATCAGAACCTTCCCACGGCCCACAGGGACAGTGTGGCAGAGCTGGCAAGCCTGTGCCCATTTCCTTTGCTTCACTGCCAGCTCTTTCCAGCCACCTGCAGTCTCACCTGCCATGAACCAGCATTTCGGGGACACTCTGATGTTAATGTCAGAACAACATTCCATAAAAGTAACTCACCTTTTAGTCGAGATATTAATTTGACAAGTCAAGGCCAGAAATGCCCAAATGAACCATCCATTTTCTCTATATTGATTTGCCCATGGAGTATATTTTGTTCAGTAAATGGCAGGCATGAAACAAAGGGACAATATCTCCAACCAAAGTCAATGATAAATCATTAAGCCAACATTTTCTCTTTCTTTTCCCTTTCAGTGGAAAATGTATTAGGTACCACTCTTATACTGAAGAGATGAGTGGGATGCTTTCTGATTAGTTGTTTTCTCGACTTGTACATTTCTAAATAAATTTCACATTTTCAGGTTTAGGGACATTTATTTATTGCATCATGGGAGCACAGATCTCAATATATAAGTGAGAATCAGTTCATCATCATTGTCATCATCATTTTCTTCATCCTAGAAATCACTACTTAATTGAGCACTCTATATGTCCCAGGAATTGTGCAAGTGCTGAATATTCATTGTGTCCTTTAGTCCTCACCAGTGTCCTGTGTGACAGGTACTGTTAGTCCAGGGAGCTTTAGTCACTTGCCCACCATCTCACTGATAAGCCAGCAAGCTGTGCATCTGGGATATGAATCCACTTCTGGCTGACTCCAAAATCCATCATTCTATACTAAACGTTACTCATTGTGTGTTGTAAAAAGGGAAGCTCTCAATTAACTCGAGTTTATTTGGAATGCTGTAGCCAAAATATAATTGCCCAAAACACCAACAACACAGAGTATCCAAACCACATCGGGTCTCCCACTCTCTAGCCCAGTGGTTTTGACACTGTGTTTCACCTTTATGGGGGTCAGGGGATCTTCATTGATGTCTGAGTGGCACATGTTGGAGAAAGGGATGTGTTTGTGGAACAGCAACCCAGAGGAGCAAACATTGCCCTGCCTTTAGAGAAATAAACTCTTGGTCCCAGAGCCCTTTTACTGGGAGGTGATAGCAGCTTGTGGACTGTCAGCCCTAGCACAGGGGGTTCCTGGCCAGCCAAGACCATGTCTTAAGGGGGGGGGGAAGATAATACCAGAACTGCTGTAAGAGGAGTTTTCATTTCCTATTGCTGCAGTAACAAAATTATCACAAATTTAGCAGCATAAAACAATGCAAATGTATTGTCTCACAATTCTATAGGTCAGGGGCTTTCCACTGGTTTCTATGCTCCTGTCTCACTAAGCTGAAATCCAGGTGTCAGCTGGCCTGGGCTCCTGCCAGGAAGCTCTAGGGCTCCTTCAAGTTGCTGGCGCAATTCAGGTCTACACAGTCGTAGGGCTGAGGGCTCTGTTTCTTTCCTGGCTACTGGCCAAGGGTCATTCTCAGCTTCTAGAGGCTGCTCGCATTCCCTGGCTCACAGCCCCCTCCATCTCTGAGCGGCAGTGGCAGGTCTAGTCCTTTTCACCCTTTGGATTTCTGTGACCTTCCTTTTTCCTCATCTCTCCTACCTCTAGCCAGAAACATCGCTCTGCTTTTAAAGGAGGGCGCATGTGATTAAATTTATCTCAGGCGTGTAATCCAGGACACTCTCCCTATTATAAGGTCCATAACCTCACTTATATCTGCAAAGTCCCTTTTGCCGCGTAGCTTAATAGATTCACGGTTCTGGTGATTAGGGAGCAGCCGTCTTTGGAGGGACTTTCTGTCTACCACAAGAGGACAAAACTGCTGGCCACATATTTGTTCCTGTCATTGGGAAGAGCACACGGCATGCACCGGAGTGTGTGATAAAACCTAGATAAACCATACTTAGTCCGCCTGCTTCTGCTCAGGCTGCCCCACTGAAGGCCATTCCATGTCCTCTACCCTCCACTCCCGGTTAGTGTCTCAGGACATTAATTTAGAAGATGCTCTTTCCAATGTCTTTCTTCCACTATAATGCTTCGAAAGACAATTTCCTCTGTTTTCCATCACTTATAGTTTAGCCTCCATTGTCCTTAAGAACTTATTAATTCTTACGATCTGCCTGGCAGCTTCTCCAAAGCATTTTGTATACTCCATCTTTCATAAACCTAAAAAACCTGTGAGGTTGTTAAAATGGGTATTGTTTTACTTCCTATTACTATTACCCCAACTTAGAACACTGGAAAATAAATCTCAGAAAGGTGAGCGACTTGTGGGGGGTCACACAGCTGATAAGCCACCAAGCCAGGCCTACAACCCAGGCATCCAGTTATAAATTCCAGCTGCTTTCCACTGTGCCAAGCAGCCTTCCCTCACTTTCCTTTCAGTACGTTTGCGTCTCCTTATTTTTCAATTAATTAATCATGTTTCATTAACCTGGCCTATTCTCTTTTCACCATGTCCACATTTCATTTAAATTGTGGTGCCACAAGCTGGTTGCTAAAAGCTGCCATTTTATCCCATAGAGCATTTATGCCTGATGTTTTACAGCCTTATGTGTTTTTATGCATGGGAATGGCAAGCACTGTACCCAGCTGGATTTAATTCATAGCCATTGCACACAGAGCACAGATTCTGTGGGAATTGCACAGTGTAATCCGATTAGCACTGCAGACAGGAGATGTGTGGGAGGTAAAAGCTCTATTATTTAAAAAAAAAAACAACTTTCAGCCAGTGTCCTCTTTTTTGAATGAGTTTAAGGCAATCAAGCAAAATGAAGTCAAAAGCCACAGGGAAGGCCACCAGCTTCGCTTACGAAGTCCAATTTATGACTCCATTTAAGGACTAAATCGTTGAACTTGGACAAGTTTGCTGGTAAATCACAATTAAATTGAATAAAAAAGCAAAAATACAAAAAGGTTAAAAGGCAAGCTGGCTGTGTGAATTCTTATTTTTGAAAAAGAAAAAGACGATAGTAATAATAGCCAATGCTTACTGTGTGCCATACACTGCCGTGGAGACTTTATACGGATATTAATCAGTTAATCCTCACAACAGCCCTATAAATTGGGTATCATTATCATGCCCATTTTACAGGTAAGGAAACTGAAGCACAGCAAAGCTAAAGAACTTACCCAAGGTCATGCTGCTGCTACTTGCAGAGTCCAGCCCGAGTTCGTCTTCTCGTCTTCTCATCCGTCATATCATACTGCCTCTCTGAAGCTGGTCGTCTGTCTGTGTCGAGGCAGGAAACGACCAGGAGGTTGAAGGATGGAAGAGACGGGAACTTTTTCCCTGTTGTCTTCAAAACCTTCTTGGGGCTTTGAGCCCTTTCAATCTACTATTGCTTTCTGGAAGTATGGCCTTGGGTAAATCTTTACCTCTCTGTTGTGGTGTCTTTGAGAGAAGAGGCCTAGAGCAGATGTGAGATTCTCGTTACGCAGAGAAGCAGCTGATGAGCTCGCTGTCCGCTGAGGGGCTGCCCAGGGATGGTGTGAGAGGCAGGGGTTCGGAAAAAGACTGGCCACGACCAGTCTGAGACCAGGTCATGGCGAGGCCGGAACAGTGCTGAGAATCAAGGAGGTGATAATTATTTGTCAGTTTGGAGTTGGTTGATTACGTTAAAAATATTTCCTTCAGCTGGGAGTTTCACTGAAAAGGATAAAGTGTTAAGTAAATGGTTTTAAAAACTGGAAGAAAAACAAAGTCTGTGTGTTCTCAGTTAATAGACTTAAAAAGCATTCAGATTTTTCTCCTCCAGAGGAATTTATTCCTTCTACAGCCCATTAAGTGGAGAGTCCCACTATCACCTACTTTTGTACGGCAATCCCTAAAATCAAGAGTCCAAAATCAGCATTTTGGCCCTGGTTTTATTTACTGGCTGTGATTTGGACTGGATAATCACACCCCATGGGTCTCTTTTGTGATGTGTAAAATGAGAATGATCCCTGTTCAGTCTACCTTATAGAGATTCTGTTTGATATCAGCTCTTGGGGGAAAATTTTTTTTTCAGTGTTGTAGGTATCTGAGGTAGCAGAATCACTTTAATGGCCAATGTGTGTTTTGCTTCTAGTGGCTTGCTGTGAACGACTGGAGATCTGGTTCCTTGGAAGCCAGATGTTTTTCAGCAGAAGTCTGAGGGGCAGAGAGAACAGGGAGGAAACTGTGGATTGGAAACCGCTTTTTGTGTGCTGTTGTTTTAGTTCACTTGGCTCCATTGTATGCAACTGGCTCGAGTGATACACATGTGCTCATGACATCCCAGCACCACGAGAACATGGGGTCAGCTGAAGAGAAAGCAGTGGGAGCTAAAGAGCTGATGGTCTGCTGAGAGGCTGCTCAGGGAAGGTGTGAGACCAGAAAGGAATTCATGGCATCGGGCTCTGTGCACGCTCCGCTGCGTATGCTGTGGGCCCCGCCAGCCCCCTCCCAAAGTCAGCTACAGCTAGAGCTCTTCCCTGAACTCAGACGGGGACATTTTCCCAGCACAAGATTAGTTCCTAGGACCTCCTGAATGTAAGAAGTTTAGGTCTCTGCTGCCTTGCTAAAGGGACTGTCAGCTCCTTCCCAGAGCCTTCTAGTCTGGCTATTTATTGGTCACTTATTGGCATGTGGGTGGACATACGAATCGTGGCTGCTATTTTATAGACAACAGTGTTGAGGCTGCTTGGTGAAATGCAAAGAGCAATGAGCTGTCCTCTTTACTGTGCGATCGAGCTCCTCTTTCTGAGCTTCAGGTCCTTTATCTGTGGAGTGGGGGCGTCGCGAGTGCAATGAGGGTGTCTTTGAGTATGTGGTGTCATAATGCCGGCTCTGTGGTGACTTCCTTCAGGGCAATGCTGACGTGCTCTACCCTTTGGTCTTGCCTTTCATGTACCACAGGATCGATAAACAAATAAGCAGGTTTCGGAGATGGTTACCTAAGAAGCCAATGAGGCTGGACAAGGAGACACTGCCAGACCTGGAGGAGAATGACTGCTACACTGCCCCTTTCAGCCAGCAAAGGATCCATCAGTGAGTGTTAAAGCCTTTGTCTCGTGAAGGACGTGCAGCTGTGGTGGAGTCTCTTCCGGCCCGGCTTGACTCCTGGGCATGTGGAAGGATCAGGGCAGTCCCCCTCTCCCCTGAAGTCCTGTGGGTGTCCAGATCCCTTTTATATCAAACGGGGTGCGCGGACTGCTGAGACAAACATTGCCACATCTCAGCAATTTAAGGCAAGAGAATGGCCGTTCTCATGTGTGTTAGGTGACCAGCCTTCTCCATGGCGATTCCGAGACCCAGGCTCTTTCCGTCTTGTGGATCTGTCAGCTCAGGGCACTCAGAGCTCCCGCAGGCTTGTCTGCAGGCTGCCAGCAGACAGGGGAAGTAGGCTGCTCTTTTCCCTCTTGAAAAGGGAGGGGTTGTGTTTTGTTTGTTTTTTATTTGTTTCTGGTTTGGTTTTGTTTTTGGCTCGGTTCCCCTTTATTCAGCAAGTCAGCCCAGGAAAAGCCACGTGACCTAGCCACCCTCTCCGAGCAGTAGTTTGTCATTTTTGATACATGGAGTTAAGTAATTGAGCCTGTGAGGAATTGCAGCTGTGGTAGGGAATTCACCGCGACGCTTCTGAGATGACAAGAAATGATGGCTGGAAGCAGCGTAGGTGGCACGAGAGAAAACCATGCCAGAGACTGTAAACAGCGAGGGGAAAACAGCCTCTTAAAAGAGGCCCAAAGCAGACTCTCAGCAGGGCTTCAGGAATTCCAGGCCCTCCCTGAATAACTTACCTGAGGGGAGCAAAGGGGTGGCAGATTTTTAAAAAAATATATGCTATTGATTTTGAAAAAAAATGAACTCTGAATAATAGTTACCATGCAGTTGCAAGGAGTGCAAGGCGGGGGCGGCATGTTTCAGCTACAGAAAATCTTTTAAAGTCTATGGAACCCTAGAGGGCAAAGGAGAGAAGAAAAATCAAAGAATAGATGTTCCACCTCAAAATGTATAATGCTCCCTGAGATCAGTCTAATGCAAGGGAAGCAACTCAATAAGCCTCTGAAATAGCCAAACTGGGTCCTCAAGGATCAGATTGATGCCAACTCAGCCATGTTCTCTGAACGTTTAAAAGAGTCACGGAAGATGTGAAACTCACAGCTTGGCCTCAAAATCTTATTAAGAGGTAAATCATTCCTGGGAAATAAGAGGGCGACTTAATATTAATTCAGCATTCAGGACCTATGCGGGTTTTCTTAAGAGAATAATACGCACGAAAGCTAATGTTCCCACTCTTAATTCAACCCCTTGCCATGTCTATATTGTCCATCTTGAATCTTAGACAAGTGATTGTTTTTTATATTCTTCTGGAGTCTGGTTTACATGCAGATTTTCCCTTTGCTTCTCAACTGACTGAGAGAGTATCTAGTGCAGTACAGGAGGAGCTCAAAAAAGTTTTGGATGGCTAGATGGACAGGTGGATAAATAGATGTATGAATCAGTGAGTTATATGGTATGCACTCTGGGGATTTGTTTTACTTTAAAAGGATATAGGCAAATGGAAGAGAAAGGTTTCCCACCACTCCTCTGGACATGCTGGTGTGTTTCCTGACGTTTGCTAAGAACAAAGTTTCTTAGCATGGTTCTCAAAGTCAGAAGCACCTGGGGCACCCAACAGGATTGCTGGGGACTGGAACCAAGGAGCATATTTTTAAGAAGTATTTTAAATAAATAAAAACGAGGGATGGTAGCATGTGGAATACGGGTATTCGGCTGTCAATCTCATGTATTTGAGAAGCCCTTTTTGAAATGTTTGGGTATTGATTTACAGAATAGTTGATTAATTCAGCAGTCATTAAATCGATGAGCCTTCTTGCCAGTGTTTGAGTACAGAGGATTTAAAGATAAATAATGTGCAGTCCTTGACCCCAGCCTCATGAAGATGGCACACCATTTTAAATAATTGAAAACAGTATGGCGGTGTGACTTAAAAGAGGGAATGTCAGTTCTTCAGATTTGGAGGCGTAGAAGATACCCAAGAAGAGAGCAATGTCAGGTATGACCTGGGATGGAGTGCTTGAGGGGGACCTGGCTCATTGCTTGAAAAAAGAGGCTGATATAGGGTAGATGACGTATGATGTTTTAGGGCACAAGAACTAGGAAGAAAAATCAGAGGGACAGTGGAAATGAGGCAAGCCTAAGAACCAGACTCCAGTGGGACCAAGAGAACAGTTTAGGCAATTCTGTCATGTAAATGGAAGGTGAAAATTTTTAAAAATTCCCTGAATGTGATGGGCAGTGGGAATTTCTTTCTCTTTGAAATTTGCCATGTCATGCAGGCAACATTCTTTTGATGAGTGTGTAAAAGTAAAACTTGAAGAATGCTGCCCGTCAAGTTGGAAAGGTTTGTTTGATACAATTAGGAAAAAAACATCCCTGTGGATGCTTTGAGGGAGTAGGTAGTCAGGGGTTTGGAGTAATCAGAAGCAGTTGGCTAACGGGCTCTGGATTTATAGCATGATATCCAGGCTTTCCAAACGCCATCTAGAATCCCACTTGACTTCTTAGTTTTGCAGAAAGTTGAATGCTTGATGTTGTATTTGTCTAGGAGTAAAGGAAAATAATGGAAATTTTAAATGTGGGTATTGGGGGTAACATGATTGTAAGAGAAAGAAGAGAAAAGAATTGAAAGTTTAATAGTGATCAAAGTGGAAAAGAGCATTAAATTTGCTTTGCTCTCAGAATGAAACCCCTGGGACTCCTCAGCTGGCTCATGAGCTCCTGCTTCCATCCTCCTTCCACGTGCTCTGGCCACACTGAGCTGCGTCTAACTCCTTGACTCCCCGTGCCCTCTTTTGTTTCCTATATACACACGCGGTTCCTTCTGCCTGGAATCCCCTTCCTCTGAGGCTCTCCCAGTCTTCATTCAGGCTTCATCAGCAGAGACATCATTTCTTCCAGAAAACCTTCCACGATTCCCAACCCCCACCCTCAATTCTGGGTGAGGTGCCCTACTCTATGTCTTGGCAATATTTTTCTTTTTCCTGTCATAGTTTTAAACATTTAATTGTATCATCCATTTTAATTGTTTTCTCCTAGACTACATGTTCTTCAAAAAACTATGTCTGTCTCACCCATTTTTAATCACATGGCCTGTATTGAATAATGATTTCGTAAATGAACAAAATAAATGAATAGCTAGAAACGAAAATAGTATAGTAGAAACATGTGAGTAAAGAATAAAGAGGATGTGCAGTAGGTCATTGCAAAGTCTTCTAAAACCAAATTCAGGACATCTGCTCTTCAAACATGGTCCATCTCCAGTGTCCCTGTCTCAGTAAATAGCACCAGTTGCTGAAACCAGAGTCTGGAAGCCAACCCCGACATGGCCTCAACTCTACTTCCCATATCTAATCCATTTCTAAGAGCATTGATTTTACATCCTAAGTGTCTCTTGAATCCAGCAACTTCTCTTCATCTTTGCCACCATTATCCCACTTCTGAACTCCAGAAACAGCCTAACAGATCTCCCTGGATCTACTTTTGCCCACCTCCAATCCATTTTCACAAGTACGTACAGAATGATGTTTTCAAAATGCACATCTGACCGTATCACTTTGCCTTGTTTAAAAATCTTAGAATAGGGGCTGGCTGTATAGCCCAGTGGATAGGGTGCCGGTTTACCACATGGGAGGCCCTGGGTTCGGTCCCCGGGGCCTCTCCGGCGGGCGGACCACTTGAGAGGGCAAAAGCCACTGTGGGCGGGGCAGAGCCGCCGTGGGCAGGGCAAAAGCTGCCATGGGCAGGGCAAAGCCACCACGGGCAGGGCAGAGCTGCCCGCAAGCAGGGCAAGCCGCCCGCAAGTGGGCAAGGCCACCGCTCACTGGTGAAACTGACTCGGCGCATCACCGCAGCGGGGGGGGGTGGGGGGTGGGGGGTGACAAAAAGCAGAAAATAAAAAAACAAATCTTTAAAAATCTTAAAATAAACACCAGATATTTGGGGGGCCAAGCCACGCCCACAACTCCTGTGCAGCTTTATCTGCCTTCCCTGCCTCCTACCCTTCACCTGGTACTATTCAGATGCACACAACCTGTCTCAGTTTTGTGAATGTACTCTGCCTCAGGACATTTACACATGCTGCTTCGCTCCTGCAATTTGCTTCCCATTCCTTCCCCCTTAACCTAGTTTAGTCTTACTCATCCTTCAGAACTCAGCTCCAAAGACTCTTCCAAGGGAAACACTTAATGACCCTTCCAAAGATTGGCCTCCTTGCTATGACCCCTTTAGGAACAATTTTCACATAGAACATTTTTCATATTTAAAATTTTATAATTATCTCTCCAGAGAAACTGTGTGTTCCATAGAGGCATGGGCCACATCAGGTTTTGCTCACCATTGTATCTCCAACACCTTTCACAATGCCTAGTATACAGTAGATGCTCAGTACCTGCCTGTTAAATGAATGGAAAGAGAGAATAAAAATAAGACAATACAGAATAATCGAATAAATCTTTGTAGTTTGAACTACATTGTACAAAATATTAAAATTGAGAACTGATTGAAAAGTAAATAGCCTTGCATTCTGTTTGAATTAGCTATGTTTGACAAGTAACAAAAGCAAACAAGAATATAACATCACTATAAGTCAACATATGATGCCATTCGTTCATTTTTATATGGTATCACCAAAGCTGGGCCTACGAGTAGAAAACGACTACTGTGTGCCAGATACTACTCTAAGAACTTCACTTTTTTAGAGAAGTTGTGGGTTTACAGAGCAATCATGCATGAAATACAGGATTCCGATACACTGCCACACCACCAATGTCTTGCATTGGTGTGGAATATTTGTTGCAATTGATGGTAGGACATTTTTATAATTGTACTATTAATTAAAATCCATGGTTTAGATTAGGGTTCACTGTTTGCATAGTGTAGTTCTATGGATTTTTAAAAAATTTTTATTCTGTTACCTATATACAATCTAATATATATCCCCTTTTAATCTTATTCAGATTTATATTGCAGTGCTGTTAACTGCATTCACAATGTGGTGTTACCATCACCACCATCCATTACCAAAACCTTTCCATCATTCCAAACTGGAACCCTGTACACTTTAAGCCTTAACTTCCCATTCCCTGTACCCTCCCCATCCCCTGGTGTATTAGTCAGGGTTCTCTAGGGGGAAAGAATGGACAGGAGGTATCTGTAAATAGCATAAGATTTTATAAAATTCGCTCATGTGACTGTGGGGATGCACAAGTCCAAATTCCGATTCTGCCAGCAGGCTGCAAACCAGGGGCTCTGATGAAGGCCCTTGATGAGTTCCCAGGAGATGTTGGCTGTCCAAAGACAAACTGGAAAATTCTCTCTGAATGCATTTGACTGACTGGATAAAACGTCACTCATTGCTGACCGCAATCCCCTTTTTAATTGTAGATGTAATCAGCCATCTATGCAGTGAACTCACTGGTGACTAAGTCCATAAATGCCCTTGTATTACAATTAGCCCAGGGCTTGCTGGGCACAATTACAGGACCGAGTTGACACATTAACCAATATCTTGCATTGGTGTGGAACATTTGTTGCAATTGGTGGTAGCACATTTTTATAATTGTAGTATTAATTAAAGTCCATGGTTTAAATTAGGGTTCACTGTTTGTATAGTGTAGTTGTATGGATTTTTAAAAAATTGTTATTCTGTTACTCTGTTACCATATATACAATCTAGCATTTCCCCTTTTAATCATATTCAGATACATATTTCAGTGCTGTTAATTGTGTTCACAATGTTGTGCTACCATCACCACCATCCATTACCAAAACATTTCCATCATTCCAAACTGGAACCCCATACATTTTTAAGCCTCAACTTCCCATTCCCTACACCCTCCCCACCCCCTGCTAACCTATATTCAGATTCTGACTCTATGAGTTTGCTCGTTCTAATTGTTTCAAATCAGTGAGACCATACAATATTTGTACTATTGTGTCTGGCTTATTTCACTCAACATGACATCTTCAGGGTCCATCCTTGTTGTTGGCATGTATCAGGTGTTCATTGCTTTTTAACAACTGAATAAGATTCCACTGTGTGTATATACCACATTTTATTTGTCCATTCATTGATTGGTGCACTTGGGTAGCCTCTATCTTTTGGAAATTGTGAATAATGCTGCCATGAACATCAGTGTGCAAATATATCTATTTGAATCCCTGCTTTCAGTTCTTTTGGGTCCATACCTAGTAGTGGGATTGCCAGGTCATACGGTAGTTCTACACTTACCTTCTGAGGAACTGCCAAACTGGCTTTCATAGCAGCTGTGCCATTTTGCATTGCCACCAGCAATCAATAAATGTTCCTCTTTCTTGGTGTCCTCTCTCATACTTGTTTTTTTCTGTTTTTTTTTTTTTAATAGCAGCCATTCTAATGGGTATAAAATGGTATCTCATTGTGGTTTTGATTTGCTTTTCCCTGATAGCTAATGATGGTAAGCATCTTTTCATGTGCTTTTTAGCCATTTGTTTATCTTCTTCGGAGAGATGTCTGTTCAAGTTTTTTGCCCATTTTTCAAATGGGTTGTTTGACTTTTTGTTCTTAAGTTGAAGGAGTCCTTTATATATTCTGGATATTAAACCTTTATGGGATGTGTGGTTTTCAAATATTTTCTCCCATTGTGTAGGTCGTCATTTTACTTTCATGATAAAATCCTTTGAGGCACAAAAGTTTTTAATTTTGATAAGGTCCCATTTATATATTTTTTCTTTTGTTGCTTGAGCTTTGGGTGTAAAGTCTAAGAAACCATTGGCCTAACACAAGGTCCTGAAGATGCTTTCCTATGTTTTCTTCTAGGAGTTTGATAGAGCTCATGTATTAAGGTCTTTGATCCATTTTGAGTTGATTTTTGTATATGGTATGAGGTAGGGATCCTCTTTCTTTTGTTTGCAAATGGAGATCCAGTTTTTCCAACACCATTTGTTGAAGAACCTATTCTTTCCCAATTGCGTGGTCTTTGCCCTCTTGTCAAAATCAGTTGGTCATGGGGATTGGATATAGCTCGAGCAGTTGAGCACCTGCCTCCCACCTGGGAGGTCTCAGGTTTGGTTCCCAGTGCCTCCTAAAAAACAAAACACAAACAACAAACAAATAAATGAAAAAACCAGCGGAGGGGAACTGATGTGGCTCATTGGCTGAGTGCCACCTTCCCACATACAAGGTCCCAGGTTCAAAACCTGGCCCTGGTACCTAAAAAAAAAAAAATCAATTGGTCATAAATGTGAGGGTTGATTTCTGAGCTCTCAATTAGATTCCATTGGTCTGTATGTCTGTCCTTGTGCCAGTACCGTGTGATTTTGATTACTGTGACTTTGTAATAAGTTTTAGGTCGGGAAGTGTGAGTCCTCCAACTTCATTCCTCTTTTTCAAGATGGCTTTAGCTATTCAGAGCTCCTTACCTTTCCATATAAATTTGGCGATTGGCTTTTCCATTTCTGCAAAGAAGGTTGTTACTTTTAATTCTTACAACAACCCTATGAGGGAGGGAGGTGTTATAAGTATTATCATCATTTTACAGACGAGGAAAGTGAGGCATATAGATTAAGAAAGCTGCTGTAAGTCACACAGCTGCTAAATGGTTGTATTAGTCAGGATAGGCCACCTGCCTAAACAGCTCCCAAATCTCAGCGATGTAACGCACTAGAAGTATGTTTGTCACTCACGTCACTATCTAGCGTGGGCCATCCCAGGGGAAGGAGGTGCAAGTCTCTGCTGCACACAGTCATTTGGTACCCAGGCTCCCCCTGTGTCGTGCCTCTGCCATCCCCTACATCCTTTGCATCTGGCTGACTGACAAGGGAAAAGAGACATGGATGGTTTTGCAGGAGGTTTTTATGGGCCAGGCCTAGAAGAGATGGCAGCACCTCCACCCACATCCCGTGAGCTAGATCTCAATCGCGTGGCGCCCCTAACTCAAGAGATGCTGGACAACTAGACCAACTGTGTGCCAGGAATAAAAGGAACCATACTTGCTGAACAACCAGGCAGTCTCTGTCTCAGTGATGGGGCAGAAATTCAAACTCAGAGAGGGCAGTCCAGTTTCCCTACTCTTGGCCATTATGCTCTGCTGTAGGATTTCTTAACCTCAACACTTTTGACATTTTGAACTGGATAACTCTTCATTGCAGGATGTAGGGTGTTTAGCAGCATTCCTGGACTCTACCTCCTACCTGCCTGTAGCACCACTCCCATCCCAAATTTCCGCTGGTGTTGGGAAGGGCAGAATCACACCCCCCACCATCCCCCCC
>PVKH010015597.1:0-16036 GCA_004027955.1 Chaetophractus vellerosus
AAAGGGAGAACAAAACAAAAATATTTCAAGGAATAATAGCAGAGAATCTAACAAAGTTAGTGAAAGATACCAAATCATAGATCCAGGAAGCTCAGAAAACACCAAGCAAATAAACACCCAAAAATCTACACCTAGGCATAGAATACTCAAACTTCAAAAAGGAAAGACCAAGAGAAAGCCCTGAAGGAAGCCAGAAAAAAATAAATCCACCATACTGATAAAGGAACAAGAATAAGAATTACAATGGCCTTCTCCTTAGAGACCATGTAAGTAAGAGGAGTAGAATAAAATATTCTAAGTGTTAGAAAAAATAAAACCACCAACCTAGAATTCTGCATTCAGTGAAATTATCCTTCAAAAGTTAAGGAGAAATAAAAAAGTTCTCAGACAAATGAAAATAGAGGGAATTCATCACCAACAGACTTGCCCTGCAAGAGATATTAAAATAAGTGCTTCAGGGAGAAGAAAAATGCTATAGATCAGAAATATGGATCTATATAATGAAAGCAAGAACATCATAGAAGGATTAAATGAAGGTATAATAAAAATCTTTTATTTTTCTTATTTGATCTAAATTATAATTGTTTTAAATAACAGTAACAATGTACTGGGTGATTATGGCATGTGGATTTAGATTAGTTGTAAATGTATATTGACAACTCTAGGGAAATGACTGTAAAATTTTAAAAACTATTATTTATGCTAAGAGAGAAGACAAAAGAGAATCATAAAATCCTTATTACAAACCATAGAAGGCATAAATAGAGGGGGATAAAGAAACGAAGATCAACTATAACAAATAGAAAACAGTTACAAAAAGGGTAAATATGAATACAACTATATCAATAATTACTTTATATATGAATTGTCTTAATACACCAATTAAAAGACATATAGTCAGAGTGGATATATGAAAAAACAAGAGCCAACTATATTTTGTGTACAAGAATCCCAGTTTAATTATAAAGTCTCAGATAGGTTCCAAGTAAAGGGATGGAGAAACATAGATTATGCTAACACTAACCAAAGACAGCTGGAGTAGTTATATTAATTTAAGATGAAGCAGACTTCAGAACATGGAAAATTATCAGGGAAAAGAAAGGGCATTATACACTGGTTAAGTGGTCAATTCTTCAAGAAGACATAACATTGCTTAACATATATGCACCTAACAACAGAACATTAAAAGTACATGAGGCAAAAATGGATATAATTACAAAGAGAAATAGACACAGCCCATTATTACAGTTGAAGACTTCAACATGCTTTTCCTGGAATTGACAGATTAAGTAGGCAGAAAATCAGTAAAGATATAGTTGAACTGAGCAGCACTATCAATTAACTTGATCTAATTGACATTTATGGACACTGCATCCAATGACAGGAAAATACACATTCTGTCAACCTTGCATAGAATATTCATCAAGATAGACTACATTCTGGTCCATAAAACACATATGAACAGATTTAAAAGAATTCAAACCAGAAAACATATGTTTTAGGACCACAATGAACTTAAACAAGAATTTTAAATTGAAAGACAGCTGGAAAACCCCCAAATATTTGGAAGGTAAACAACACATTTCTAAATAACACATGGATTTAAAAAGGCTCAAGATGAAAGAAATATTTTTAACTAAAAAATTAAAATACAACTTATCAAAGTTTGTGGAATGCATTGAAATCAATGATTACAGGGAAATTTATATCATTAAATACATAAGTATTTTATTTTTCAATAAAATTGAAAAATCCAAACAGAGAAATCAACAAAACCCAAATCTCTTCTTTGAAATGGTCAATAAAATTGATACACTTCTGGTCAGCTAACTGAAAGAGGGGTCATCACTATTTATCCCATAGATAGTAAAGGATAAGAGAATTCTATGAACCACTCTATGCAAATAAATTTGATAAACTTTGATAAAATGGATGAAGTCCTGGAAAGCTAAAACTACCAAAAGCTCACACAAGGAGAAATAAATAGATCATCTGAATAAGCCTATATTAAAGAAATTGAACCAGTGATTAATACACTTCCCAAAGAGAGAGCACCTGGCCCAGATGGTTTTATAAAATATTTAAGTAAGAAATGATAAGAATTCCCCACCATTTGTCCACAAAATAGAAGCAGAAGAGACGCTTCCTAAGTCCTTCTTCAAGGCCAGCAGTAATGTAGTAAAGCTTTTATAAGAAAGTAAATCTATAGACCAATATCTCTCAATTGGTGCTGAAAAAGCATTTGACAAAATCCAACATCCATTCATGATAAAAACTCTCAGCAAACTGGAAATAGAGAAAAATTTCCTCAACTTGATAGAAAATATTTACCAAAAAAACCTACAAGTCATGTCATAATTAATGGTCAAAAATTGGATGCTTTCCCCCTAAGATCAGAATTAAGGCAAGGATCTCCTACCTCAATACTCCTATTCAACATCATATTGGTAGTCCTAATGAGTGCAATAAGACAAGAAAAGGAAAAGTTATACAGCTTGGAAAAGAAATAAAATTGCATTTGTTCACGGATGACATTATTGTTTATGTAGAAATCCCAAAGAATTGACAAAAATTCCTTTAATAAGTCATTATAGCAGGGTTGCAGGAAACAAGGTTAATATACAATAGTTATTGCTTATATACCAGCAATTAATAAATTGAAATTTATAAAACTATTTACAATACCATCAAAAAAAGAAAGTCTTAGGCATATATTCTTACAAAATATGTATGGCATCTATATGTATAAAACTATAACACTTTGATGAAAGAAATCAAATATCTAAATGAATGATGAGATATTCCATGTTAATAAATTGGAAAACTGAATATTGTTAAGATGTCAAATTGTCTTCACTTAACTATTCACGCCCAAACACCAACCGGATATTTTGTTGATATTGACAAATCAATAATAACTTTACATGGAAAGACAAAAGACCTAGAATACTCACTATTATACTGAAGATGAAAAATAGAGTTGGAGGTCTCAAACTCCTTGATTTCAAGGCTTAATATAAAACTACAGTAATCAAGATGGCATGTTATCAGTGATCAATCAATGGAACATAATAGAGGGCTCAGAAATAAGTCTGCAAAAATATAGTCAACTGATGTTTGAATTGCAAAGGCAATTCAATGGAGAAAAGATAACCTTCACAACAAGTGGTGATGGCACCATTGACAGCTATGTATTTAAAAAAAAAAAACTAAACATAGATGTTGCACCTTTCACAAAATTAACACAAAATTTTCTATAGCTCTAAATGTGAAATACAAAACTATAAAAATTCTAGAATATAATATAGGAGAAAGTGTAGTGACCTGGTGTTTGGTGCTCAGTTTTTAGGTAAAACACTAAAAGCATGACCCATGAAAGGAAAAAGTGATATAATTGACAATTTGGAATTTATTAAAATTAAAAACTTCTGCACAAAATAGCTTGTTAAGAGAATGAAAAGACAAGTCACAGACTGGGAGCAAATATTTGCAGAACACATATCTGATAATGGAATTTTATTTGAAATATACAAAGAACTCTTGAAACTCAACAATAAGAAAATAAACAACCTAACTAAAAAAATGGACAAGGAAAGTGAAAAGACACCTCACCAAAGATGATATAGAGATAGCAAATAAGCACATGAAAAGACGCTCAACATTATTTGTCATTAGGGAATTGAACATTAAAACAATGAGATACCATTACATACCTACTTGCCAAAAACAACAACAACAACAACAACAACAAAAACCTGACAATACCAATTGCTGGCAAGGATGCAGAGCAAAAAGAGCTATCATTCATTGATGGCCGAAATACAAAATGATACAGCCACTTTGTAAGACAGTTTGACAATTTCTTAAAGCTAAACACAGTCTTAAAACGCAATCCAGGGGAACAGATATAGCTCAAGTGGTTGAGTGCCTGCTTCCCATATATGAGGTCCCAAGCTCCATCCCTGGTACCTCCTAAAAACAAAACAAAACAAACAAAAAACAAATCTCATTGGGGAGCAGATGTAGCTCTGTGCTTGAGTACCTGCTTCCCATATATATGGTCCTGGGTTCAATCCCTGGTACCTCCTAAAAAAAAAATGCAATCCAGCAATTGTCCTCCTAGTTATTTACCCAAATGATTTGAAAACATGTCCAAACAAAAACCTACATGGGAATATTTATAGCAGCTTACTCATAATCACCAAACACTGGAAGTAATCAAGATTTACTTCAGTGAGTAAATAGGTAAAAAAGTGTGGTCTATTAATACAATGAAATTTTACTCAGCCATAAAAGAAATGAGCTATCAAGTCACAAAAAAATTGGATGTAGTATGATTATATATATGACATATGTACATAAAAATCAATCAATCAATCAATCATCACATTTTTTTCCTGGGTTCTGGGGTCTAGAGATAATCTCTTCATTTGTACTCGTGTAGATCCAATGAAATTTATAGTGTGGATTTTACTACCTTAAATTTCATCTCTCATTCCCAGGTTCTTTTGGAGAGTAGGGCTCAACACAAGGTAATCACCACATACCTACAAAGAGACATGAATTTCCCTATAGTCACAGCAGAAATAAAACTAACAAAATTGAGTTTTATTTTCCAAGTTTGAATTTTTCAATAGCAGGGTAGATGGCCTGGGATGATTATCTTCTTTAAGTCAGTAACATATGTAGTGAACATTTGGCCAAGTTTAGGGATACAATTAACGGCTCACATCAGTTATTCAGTCTCTAGTTGGGAAGTCAACAAATCCCACCAGCAATATATGAGTGTTTCATCAGCTCTGCATCCTTGCCGACACTTGTTTTTATCTGTTTTCTTGATCATAGCGCTTCAGGCGTGAAGTGGTATGTCATTGTGTTTTGATTTGCATGAGATTGTTAGCTATTTGTATATTTTCTTTGGAAAAATGTCTATTCAGATCTTTTGTCCATTTTGTAATTTGTCTTTTTATTGTGCAGTTACAAGATTTTTAAAATATTATTGATGAAGTACCTTATCAGATATATGATTTGCAAATATTTTCTCCCATTCCATGGGCTGTCTTTTCAGTTTGATGGGGCCCTTTGAAACATAAAAGGTTTAATTTTGACAATGTTGAAGTTATCTAATTGTTCTTTTGTTGTCTGTATTTTTTTTTGTTGTTGTTGTTTTGGTATTTTATATAGGAAGCCAAGGTTTTGCAGATTTACAGCTATGTTTTCTTCTTAAGGGTATTGTAATTTTAGCTCTTACATTTAGGTCTTTTATCCATTCTGAGTGAGTTTTAGTATAGGGTGTTAGGGTAAGTGTCCAACTTCCAATATTTTGTGCATGGATATTCACTATTCCCAGCACTATTTGTTGAAAAGACTATTCTTTCCCCTGTTGAATTGCCCTGGAACCCTTGTTGAAATCAATTGACAAGGAATGTAAGGGAACTGTCAATTCCATTCCAGTCATCTGTTCACTAGATCTGTAAGTCCAGTACCACTCTGACTTGAAGCTGTAGCTTTCTAGTAAGTTCTGAAGTCAGAAAGTGTGACTCCTCTAACTTTGTTCATCTTTATCAAGATTTTTTGGCTGTTCTTGAATTTCCATATCAATTTTAGGATCAGCTTGTCAATTTCTGCAAAAAAAAATTTAGGGTTTTGACTGATATTAAATTGAAGCTTTAGATCTATTTGTAGAGCATTGCTAACTTAACAATATTCAGCCTTCCAATTCATGATTAAGGGGTAGCTTTTCATTTATTTAGATCTTATTTAATTTCTTTCAACAACGTTTTGTAGTGCTCAGGGTGTAAGTCTTGCACTTCTTTTGTTAAATTTATTCCTAAGTAAACACTTTATGATGTCACTGTGTATAGAATTGTTTTCCTAATTTCATTTTCAGATTGCCATTGCTAGTGTATAGGAACATAATTTATTTTTGTATATTGATCCTGTATCATGCAGCCTTGCTGAATTCATTTATTCATTCTAATAGAATTTTTCTGGATTCCTTGGGATTTTCCATATACAAGATCATATCATATGCAGTTTTACTTCTTCTTTTCCTATAGGAATGACTTTTATTTCATTTTCTTGCCTAATTGCCCTGGGTAGAACCTCTAGTATAATGTTGAATAGAATTTATGAGAATGGACATCTTTGAATTGTACCTTAAAATAGAGGCACTTTGTAGCATCACCATCCCAGTTCTACTTTGATTGCTCTTTGCTTGGTATATTTTTCATCCTTTTACTTTCTAGTTGTTTGTGTCTTTGAATCTAAACTGTAGAAGGTTATATTTTTAAACATTCTTCCAATCTCTGTCTTTTGATTAGAGTGTAATCCATATGAATTTAATATAATTAACTATAAGTATAGATTTAAGCCTGCCATTCACTATTTTGTTTTCTATATAGCTCATCTTTTTTGTTTCCCTATCCCTCCCCAACTGCTTTCTTCTGTTTTAAATAGATATTTTCTAGTGTACTATTTTAATTCCCTTGTCATTTCTTTTATTATTTGTGATTTATTTTCTTCTGTGTACATTACAACGAACATCTTAACTTATGACAATATAGTTTGGGTTATTACCAACTTACATGCATTAGTATATAAAAACTTTGGTTCTATGTAGCTCCATTCCCTCCTCCTCCTTTGTGGTATTATTGTAAAACAAATTGCATCTTTATACATTATAAATCCATCAATATAGTTTTATGATTAGTACTTCATACACTTGTCTCTTAAATCAAATAAGAGAATAGAATTACAAAGATACATATATACTGTATTTTAAATTTACCTATATAATTGCTCTTTGTTTCTTCACGTGGATTCTAGTTGTTGTCTGTTGTCCTTTCATTTCAGCCTGATGGACCCACTTTAGTATTTCTTATAGGGCAACTCTGTGAGTGACACATTTGGGAGTCCAAGAAAGACGTGAAAGGGAGAAAGGGAAAGAGACTATTTGAATAAATCATGCCTAAAACTTTTCTAAATATAGTAAAAACCTTAATATACACACCCAAGAAGCTCAACAAACTCCAAGTAGTATGATCTCGAAGGTATTTACAACTAAATACATCATAATCAAACTGCTGCATGCCAAATACTAGTAGTGAATCTTGAAATCAAGGGAGAAGAAACTTTTCATGTACAAGGGCGCCCCCTGTCTTTCTGGGACTCCCATTATCATCTGTTGATACACTTGATCATTTCTGATTGTTCAACTCTTCTTCATTCTTTTTTCCTTTCTCTTACTCAGACTGGATAATTTCTAATGAACTACAGTCACATTTGCCAATATTTACTTCTGCCAGCTCAAATCTGCTGTTGAGACTTTGTGGTGGATTTTTAATTACAGTTGTAGTTTTCAATGCCAGACTTTTCATTGAGTTATTTGTAATAGTCTGTCTCTCTATTGATATTTTTCCTTTGGTGAAATGTTCTCATAATTTGCTATTTTTTGGTTTTTTTTTAGATATGGCTTCCCTTAGTTATTTGAGCATATTTGTAGTATCTGCTCTAAAATCTTTGTCTAGGAAGCCCAATGTCTGGTCTTCCTCTGGGACAGTATTTACTGACAAACTTTCCCCCTGTGTATGGATCAAACTTTCTTGTTTCTATGCATGTCTAATAATTTCTTGTTGAAAAGGAGAAATGTTTAATCATATGGTGCGGCAATTCTAGAAATCAGCTCCCCTCCTTGTCCCAGTGTTTGCTGCTATTATGATTTTTTTTTGTCATGGTAGTCCTGTTGCTGGGTTTTTAAGTGACTTTGAACTGTTTTCTAAAGTCTGTATTCTTTGTCATGTGTTGCTAAGGAATTCTCTGCTTGTTTAGCTTTAGGGTAAGCTAATGAACATTCAGAATTTTCCTTAAATGTCTTGAACCAATAAGTCCTCTGCCTTTTCCATGGATATCTGTGTGTAGGCAGTGAATTAATTTCAACTCTCTAGCAGTTTATGTCTCTACCTTAGCCATCTCTTCCTCCTTGCATAGAGTCTCCAGCTATGCGAGAGGTAAGAGTTTAAGCATGGCTTGGTTCCTTCTTTGGTGTCCAGAAAGCCCTGCTCATGCATATGGGGATTTTTAGTTTTGTTTTTTGTTTTTTTTAGATTCCTAGAAGGAATATGTCAAAGCTTTTCAAAGTCCCCTATGGATATATCATACTTTAACTTTTCCTTTTGGGTTTCTGGTCAGTCTCTTGTTTGCCACAACTGTTTACATCTGCCTCAGGTATCTGCAACGTTAAACAATTGCCGGTGGTCATTTTTAACAAACACTCCAAGGGAAAAGGCTGCCCACACTGAGAAAGTTATGAGTCAGGTCAAATGCAGAAAAGCCCTGCAAGTAGGCGTTTCACAGTTTACTGTGAGTAGGGCTTTTCAGATAGCTGAAAATCTGTTCTGTCTCCTCTAGTGACTGCTAGACTGCTGGTTCTCACAGCTGTTGAGATTGCAAGGCTGTTTAGTTTTGAAGGCTATGCAGCACTGGGGAAAGAGGGATGGGACTAGAACAAGCTAAATTGCCACAAAGTTACTAATCTTACAAATTTCTGCCATTTTTTCCTGACTAAAAGCTCCTTGGGTTGTTGCAAACCTCTGGTTAAATTCCAGAGCTCCGAAAAGTTTACTTTCACAATTTTTGCCAGTGTTCACATCACCTTTTTGGAAGAGTAGAATTCCAGAAGTCCTTACTTTACCATTCTGGAAGCGCTTCTTTCCATGCCTACTCAAGAGTCCCTTAAGCTGACATAAGACTCTTTCCAGCAACTCCTTTTCAACTCTAATTTGCCACTATTAATTTGCAAATCAGAAAATCAGATGTTTAGCATTATATATGATGTGTACAAAAATGTAACATGAATACATGCCAAGAGGATTTTGTGATATGTACTAGGACTGCTCAAATGTTGTTTCATAATGGTGTCAGGCTCTTGACTGTATACTAGGTAAGAGATCATAAAACAATGGCCCGCAGGCCAAATCCAGCCCACCACCTGCTTTTGTATGGTTTGCAATGGCAAAGCATTGTGTTCATTTTGCCATAGCGGTATAGCTGTGCTAAAAGAATGCAATATACATTAACATGGCCAAACTAAGCATTTGTCACAGTCAAGCAATAGTCATAAATATTAGAAAATTTAAAAAGAATATCTCACAACAGCAGAATTTGCAGCCACACTATGTTTCTGAGTGACTCATTTGTTAGCCAAGCAAAGAAAGCCGTTTACTGATGGTGAGTTAATTAAATTGTGTTTGATTGCAGCAACCAAAGAAATGTGCCCAGAGGAAAACAAAATTGTTTAATACAGCTAGCCTTTCAATGAAAACAGTTGCATGAAGATTTGAGAACATTGGGAGCAATATCAATAGTCAATTAAAAAACAAAGTAAATGATTTTGAGTGGTCCCTATTGGCTCGTAATGAGTACACAGGTGTAAGTAATCCTGATGAGTTGTTACTTATTTGAGGAGTCAATGCTGAGTTTGGAGTGTCTGAATATTTAGTCTGTACATAGTCTGCATAGAACAACTACAATTGAGACTATATTCAAAGAAGCTGAGAAAACACCGATTCAGTTGAATCTGTAGTGGAATCTTCTAAGATGTATTACAACTGATGGCGGTGAAAATATGCGTGGAAAAGAAAAAGGCCCAGTTGGAAAATTTACAAAGCATTTGAAACATCAGATTCTTAGAGACTATGATTATTTATTGCGCTATTCATCAGCAGATTCTTTGTGGAAAATACTTGAATCTCTCATGAGTTATTGAAACAGTAGTATCAGCAATGCACTTCATTCAATCTCACGGACTTACCATTGTTAGTTTCATGAATTTTTGTCATAAATGGAAGCTGAATATCCTGACTTGTCCTATCACGTAGACGTTTGAGAGCTTAGCAGTGGTAACGTTTTATTAACTTTTATTTAGCTCAAGGTCAAGACTGAAATTTTTTTGAATGAGAACTGTCCTCAACCATTATTACTGAACATTGAATGGCTTCAAACTTTAGCTTTTGCTGTAGGTTTTATAATTTATCTTAATGAATCCAACATAAAATTAAAAGGAAAAGCAGTGCTAATATATGAAATTTACTTTACAGTAAAGTCATTACAATGAAAATTAACATTGTGTAAACAACCCATAATGTCCTGCTTCCCACGTTGTCAAAAAGTTAAAACAAGAAGCGTGATCTCTACTTCCATTCACATTTGAGTAGATATAAGGGATATCTTTTCTGAGCTCAAGCTACAGTTCCAGAAGCATTTCTTTGGACCTTGATGTAAGTGCAAAGGAAATTTCTGTATTTCAAAATTCATTTAATTGTGCAATTGAGGAGCTTCCACCTAATCTTGAATTAGAAGTAGTTAATCAGCAATTGAATGACATGCTAAATGGCAAATATCAGGAGAAGAATCTATTAGAGTTCTATAAATTCCTTCTAAGTGATAAATATGCTCAAATTAGAATCATATGTTCTGGAGTGCAGTCAGTATTTGGCAGCATCTACCTGTATGAAAAGATATTTCAAAGATGAAGTATGTTAAGTCTCATTACAGGTCAGCATTAACATATGAACATTTGTAATTGATTTTGATGATAAAGAACACTAACCTCAAATGCCAAGTAAGCAAAAAGTTATACCTTTAAAAAAAGAGTTCCTTTATTCTCCTTAGTAATCCTGTACTACAAAATATGTATTATATTATATATAAATATATATTTGAGAGTCATCAAAAAATTATGACAATGTATTTTCTTCTTTTGTTATTTAAGTACATACATAATATCCTCATTCTTGCCTCTTGCTCCACAAATCTTAAATATCTGGCAATATTAGGCCCTTAAAGAAAAAAATTATTGACCCTGTTCTAGAGTGTTCAGTTGACCAGTATCAGGTGTCTGGAAATAATAGGTAAAGATTAACTTCAGGATAACTTGACAAAGTCAATGATCATGTCCCAAACTAGTCCTAAAAGTTTCAGTTTCCCGAGAGCTAGTTGAAGAGCTAGTTATGGCAGGAGTGAGTGAAGAATACCCACATAAACAGCAATTGACTACAATTACATACCTTCAATTTTCCACTGAAACCAAAATAATAATAATAATAATAATAATACAGAAGGTAAAGGAATCAAAGGGGAGAGTAGGATTATCATTCAGAAACCTGAAATTTCATGTGGTTACTTTTAGACTGTTGCCCTAGAATCCTAAATGAAAGAGGGTCAGTTCCTCTAAGAAAGTCAAATGGAAGAGATTGGGAGAAGAGTCGACAAAACATGCAAGTTCTTTATGCTTTCACAGAGTAAAGGGAGCTCTGAGACAACTGGGGGGCTATTTCCATGGAGATTTTGATATGGAAGAGACAGGGATGATAGGAAAGCACTTTACTTGCAAAATAGTCAAGAAATTGATCACCAGAGAGGCTAATATTGTTTATATTTATATTAAGATAGTCTATTCAAGTGTCAATTTATTCCAATTTATAATAGTCATAGCTGCTTGGCTCAAAACCTTGACAATGCACCATTTTGGATCTTCCATTTGGTTCACAAGAGCAGTGAGGAGGAAAAATGCCTGCACTTCTGTTCTGCCTACTGGACGGCTAGTGGTGAACCATGGGGTGGCTTTGTCCTTGCTGTGAGACATAGCAAGAAAGATCCAAGATGAAAACCCATTCACTGGTAGGCATGGTTCCTTGCTACAGAAGACTTTTGGGTTGACAGCAGAAGGAATTTTATTACCAAAAGTTGTCTTTGGTTTTGGTGGTGATTTTTTAATTTCTTGACTATTTTACTTTATAGGAAAGTTCCCAGAGAGTTTGTAGCATAGTATTTCTCTGTCTCTCATTATATCTCACTGAAATGTCTATAACTAAGTAAACAACCATGGAAAAGAAATAAATTACCTGCTTAATTTCTCCTTGAAGATTAAGCGGTAGGAAGAAGGGGTGGGCACCAGGTGGTTTCTTGGTGCTATAGGCTCCAGGCTCCAGGAAGCCAGATATGAATGCCTCCTATATGGTCACGTAGAAGGAGAGGTGAGGACTTGATGATACACAGAAACAATTTCAAACTAGAGATGAACAGAGCAACGGGAATATTCTACATCTTTGCCCCCTTTGTTCTCATTCATTTTAATTAAAAGAGCTAAGACATAGGGAACTTCTAAGTGAAAGTGCTCACAATCATCCTGTCTTATCAAGGCACTTCACCCTGAGACTCCTCTTCCACTAAAAACCCTGACTCTTATCTTCCATCCCTAATAAAAGCCCAACTTTAACTGTTCTTCTTGCTAAAAAAATACTAACCAAATCCTTTTCCCTCCCACCAGGGACCCCTAATTCTAACTTTTCACTTTTAATCAAGGCACACTGCTTTTTGAAAATAGCCATCATGTAGCACGTAGAGCAGAAGGAGAACAGGGACTCCATGCCATGAGTGATCCCAAATGGCCTCCATCTCCATTATCTCCACTCCTTCTTGACAGGTTGCTGGTGCTAAGTAAAATAACACTCAAAATGCTTTTCTTCAACAGCCTTCCTTCCCATGATGGCTTCCAGATGTGAGGGAATTCTCAAAGTCTGTGGCCCTCAACACATCATTAGGTTTTTCAAATGTTCGCCAAGATCCAAAATCACCAGAACACTAATAATTGGCTCCATCTAGAATGACTAAGGAATATGGATAACACTTCACAAATCGCTTTCTATTTCTAGAAAAAAAATGCAGTTGTATCCATGCACCGTGGAATTATTTTAATTTCCTCTTCTGCATTTGTATCTTCTAATTTGAAATGCCCCCCCCCCGAACAACACACCCATAACATTTTGATGGATGCTATATTTTTCCAATCCTAATTTCTTCGAGGGAGATATTATTGGTAGTAATTGCCCAAGCCAAGCCTCTCACCTCACTGCATAAGGAAAGCATTTATGTTACATTAATCTCCGACCCAGGCGCAATCCCATAAAACCTTTGGAAATACCTCAATACAATGAAAAGCGAGGTAGTTTTCAGTTCTTTCATGTTCCTACTTCACACCTCCATACACCGTCAAAGAAGTGAAGGGGAAAAAAAGCCATTTTCCTAAATTTTCATTTGTTCACAGTAACGTATTTTAGGATTTAAAACATCAGAGTAACTGACTTAATTGTCCATTGGACAGAAAGACTGTGTCTATGGGGGAAAAAACACTTTCACTTAGACCAAGCTGTATGTTTACTATGACATTTTGTTATTTGGAAAGTGTCGTAAGGGGAGACAGGTGTCAGAAAGAGCGCCTAAAAATACAGCCTCGTGAAAACGATCTGCTGAAAAGATTGGCTGAGGTGATTGTTCCATGAGATCCCAGGCGGACTCAAGCCAGGGCTCTTCTGCCCAGTGCATAGCTCTGACCTCTGTCAAAGGTGCCTGCCCCTCTGGGTCACCTTGCATTTGTACTCATGTTGTAGGAAATCCCAAATGAAATACCCATACACTATAAAGGGACTTAAATGGGCCATCCTATGAGGAATGGAAGAGGGGAATTGTCTTTTTTATCTTTCCCCTTGATCTTCCTTCTGGTAACAATTTAAGTTCTGAGATGCCTACATCTATGTTTTCATAGAAAATGCTCTGCTGAAAAGCTGTCAGTTTCTACTCATCACAAATAAAGCAAAGCTTAGCAAGGCGATGCTCAAATGTGAGCGCAGATGCAGGTTTATCTAATAGAAATACCATCCGATTCTCGCCGTCACCGGGGCTGGGGCCACTCTGACCTCAGATCTAACTTCTAAGCAAGAGAGTGGAAAACGTCTTTGTGAAGATTTTAAATCATAAACATTGACAACAGAGGCCATGGGTTTGATAGAAACCATCTGTAAAGCAGCATTTAAACGCAAGTAGAACACTCATTTGGTTTACCTTAGAACACAGTTTACATTCTCCTATGTAGACTGAAAAAAAGATTGCGCTGAATAAAATGGTATCCTGAATTTTAATACTTCTCCTTTTAAAAATGTCATTTGCAGATGGTTTTTTATCATGCCCACAATCTTTACTACTAAAGCTTGTAATCACACAATGACTTTATGAAGTCTTTGCATATGCAAAGAATCAGGAGATACCAGGAACCAGAGCAAGGTTGGAAACTATAATTTGCTAGAATCAGGTTGTTTTAAAATATGCAGATGGTATGACCACCCAACTATCCTTTCCTCCATTGAACACCAACAAAGCTCATTTACAAACATAGAGGTGTGGAAAGTTTTCTGGCATAGTGTTTCAGGTGTTTTTTTATTTCTTCCTCTTCCCTCCCCCAGGAGCTTTTTAAATTAGCAGGGAGAATTGTCCCCATGCTGGCAGCAGAGTGACCGGTCTTAACACTGAAAGTCTCATGTCCTGGGAAACTCCAGTCCTGGTCAAACCAGAACACTTAGTCACCCTAGCTGGCACACAGTGGATTCATTATTTCTCTCCTTCCCAAGTAGTTTCCTAAGGTTCTTCCAGATGGCAGCCAAGAGGACATGGTGCTTTGGCGATAGGCTGCTGTCTGCCTATGGCATGTCCCATGAGATTTCATGGCCCATTTTCTCCCATTTGTACCCAGTAAGGGATATCAGAAAGGCTATGCAGTCAAGCTGGAGGGGAGGTGCAGAGCCTGGTGCATGGGGGTGGGAGGGTAAAGGGCGCTATTGCAGAGACCTTTTTAACAGGGAGTGTGGACTGTGCTCTCCGCCTTCCTGAGATCCTTCCACTGGTTGCTTGACTGCTTGACCCTGAGCATTTCCCAGAGCTCACAGGAAGCCTCACAGCCTGCTCGTACACAAGTTCCTGGGGAAAGTGGACTGTAAAAAATGTATCCATCTGATTAGACCTTAAATTTCCCTCCAATGGGAAAAGTACAATTAATGTAACATATGGACCACAGTTAACAATAATATTTCATATTCTTGCATCACTGTCAAAGAAGGTACTATATCAACACTAAGGGTCAATAATAGGGGGGTATGGGAATTTTTCTTTTGGGCTAAGGACAACGTTCATAGGTTTACTGAAGTGATGACTGCAGAACGTAAGAGCCACTGAGTGTACACTTTGGATGGATTGTACAAGGCATGGGACTATATAACACAGTGAACCATGTGGAAGATGGACTGCGGTTAACAGTGCAAATATGAGAGCGTTCTCTCATGAGCTATAACATATGTACAATACTAATACATGGTGTTAATAATGGGGGGAGTATGGAAGAAATATACCAAGTGTACACTATGGACCATACTTAGTGGCAATAGTCTGATCGTGCTCTTTCATAATCTGTAACAAATGTTCCACAACAGGGCAAGAGGTTGGTGGAGGAATGATGTACGGGAATTCTGCACAATAACCATGATTGTTTTGTAAGTTGTTACAACTTCTCTAATTAAAAAGAAAAAAAATCCCTCCAAGGTAAAAACAATGCCTTGTAATGAGTAAACGGCAAGCAGATGAAGCCTCTAAAAATGAAATTAGTACGTGTCTAAGGTATGCATGTGCACGATGTTTGTGTGTGAAAGATTGAGAGACAGAGGGAGAAGGAGAGATTGAATGTAAAGCTAGGTGGAGCAGGGAAGAACTGATTATGCAACCTGCTATCATGGTCCTAAATTTTGAGGTGATTTTTGTCTATCCACAACACATAAAGTGATCATCAGAATTGTCAATAAATGAGTATTTCCAGGTCGAGTATGGACCGAATAGCCTTAATGCTACATATAAAGCTACTGGAGGGAAGGCAGCTGTAGCCTTTAAGATAAAAATTTGTTATGTAATTGATGTATCCTAAAAAAAAAAAATTGATTAAAAATTGAAAAAAAATTTAAACACTTCCTCACCTCAAAAAAAAAAAAAAGATAAAAAATTGTTAGCAGTATGAAAGACATCCGAGACTGAGGGGTTTTCCTCCATTTTTGGAGGAACTACCTTCAAGAAACAGTTGCGATGGATTTTCCAAAGGTCATGCCTAGAAAGACACTGAAACACTTAAACACGCAGACCCATTTCTCTCTTCCTTCCCAAC
>PVKH010015598.1:0-16033 GCA_004027955.1 Chaetophractus vellerosus
TTATTAGCAAGTACACCTTGAGGCTAAACAACTACCCCATATTTCTATTATAAACCTCACTATAAAATGCTCCCTGGCATTTGCCCTGTCCTCTAGGAGACCGTGGTCCAAGTCATTTCCTAGCTGCCTCCTCAAGAATTGTTAGAATGAGATGCAGTCTGATCGCAAAGCACCTGGTTTGTACAGATGTCTTCAATTTTGGCTGAGGGTGCAAGGAGGTTTATATGAGGAACTGTGTTCTGCTAATCGAAGAGGGTGGCAGACGAGGGGCTTGTTGCCCTGCTCTCCTTGACAAAGCCTGGGGATTTCTATCTTGCTGTTTGTTTCCAGCCTGGGACCTGTGAAATTTTGTAAATTTTATTTGAATGAGTGAAGGCAGTACAAGTTGAAGGGGAGGTGAAAGGCTGTAAATTAGGAAGTATTACTTTTTAGTCTGAATGTGTCTTTTTGTGTGTGTGTGAGATGGAAAAGATTTCAAAGGAACAGTGACAGAAAACAAATAATATTCCTCTGAGTGGACGAAGCCACACTTTATTTATTTATTTTTTTTGTGGTGGTGGTGGTATCTCATTGTGGTCTTTTAAAAAATAGAGGTTGTGGATTTACAGAACAGTCATTCATAAAATATAGGACTCCCATATACTACCCTATTATTAACACTTTGCACTGTTGTGGTACATTTGTAACAATTGATGAAAGCACACTTTTATAATTGTACTATTAACTATAGCCCATGGTTTAACTTAGGGTTCACTGGTTGCGTAGTGAAGTTGCATGGATTTTTAAAAAAAATTATTCTGTTACCGTGCTGTTAATTATGTTCACAATTTTGTGCTACCATCACCATCATCCAAAAGTTGCCAAAACTTTTCCATCATCCCAAATAGAAACTCTGTACATTTTAATTCTTAACTCCCTATTCCCAGTCCACCCATCTCTTGGTATCCTGTATTCTAGATTCTGACTTTATGAGTTTGCTTATTCTGATTACGTCATATCAATGAGATCAAACAATATTTGTCCTTTTGTGTCTGAGGGAGCCACACTTTAGAACTGATGGTTATGAAGGCAGAGGGAGTTTAAGTGGTAAGATTTTCTACCAACAAGCTTGGCCCAAGGGTCTCTGAAGGAGAGGTGGGATGGTGGGTTTATCAACGTGAATCTGACATCCACAAGGCAAAGATCCGTGTGGCTTAATTATTCTAATTTAAGGGGACTTAAGGGAATCATTTTATAGTTCTGCTTCATAGGGTCACAAAATTCACTGGCCACAAAATGCCCAATAATTACACATAGGCTGCTTAGAATACAAACATTGTTTTATTTTGGAATGGGCATAAATTCTCATCTGTTGTCCTGTCTGATTTAATAGTGCTTCACCCTTAAAATACTCCTCAGAGAGTCTCTGTTTTGCAAGACCAAGATTTTAAAAAGGTCTTTTATCTTCTTTTTCAAATAGAAAGTGTGTGCCAAAGGGTCCATCACTTAAGGATTACAGTCCATCAGTATCTTCCTGAGGGCTGGCTTGGTGGCAGGCTAATCCAGAATTGGGTGAGGGGAAAGGATAGTAGTTCCCAGTTAGGGTTGATCCCCACTGGAGTTTTGCCTGTTCCCACGTTGAGTCATGTCTTTCATGCCTTGTTCCTCCGGAGATCAAAGCCCTTGGGGAGGTGTGGAGTCCCTGGTGCGCGGGTTTCTGCACACTAAGACAGCATGGAGGAAGCATCGCCATCTTTGCTCGGCAACATTTGGCTCCCCGTGGCACAGCCAATGGCGGTTCCTGCAGGGTCTTCTCTGTTCTGGCGACATCCGGTTCCTGCAGGGTCTTCGCTGTTCTGGCGACATCCGGCTGTTCTCGTCCTTGCCTCATATCTGCCTCTTGTAAAAGGAGCTTTCTTTACAATTTCTCATTCCTCCCCTCTTTGATTTTGAAAGAACATTGGTTCTTCAAGTTTGTTATTCCAGGGGCCAGTGCCCACCCCACTTTGTTTTTAATACATTGATGGAAGTTTGCTAAAGTCTTTATTTTAAAAAACAGCTTCCCTTTCCCCGGGACAAAGAGAAAAGTGGGAAAAAAAATATCAAAGGTTTCCTGCTTTTCTAGGTCACCACAATGTGAATGTGAAGACAACATTTCCAAATACTTTTTGATTTGAATGAAATTCGGGAGTTGGTCGTCTGGCCGTCTGAGGGAGGCTTCTAAGAGATCCCCACAAACCTTTGAATTTCCTTCGCCTCTTTTGCACCTCTGTGGTCTGCACAAATGAGGGACGCCTGCCTTCTCTAAGACGTCTTAGCTTGAAATCCCCGCAGACTCCACAGGAGCGTTCATTGTGTGTTCTCTCCTTCAGGGGTTGAGCATTTAGCAAACGGTTTTGATCAGGAGGGTCTGTGAAATTTAATTCACTGTTCCTCTGCTTCTCTGAGTCCTCTTAGAGTGGGCGTGCTAGCTGGGAAGATGGGATTACACTTCTGGGCCCCTTGTGTGAACTTGCACTTCATATTTACTTGTTTATTTCTGGAAAATTGCCTAAATAAGATTCCAGAACCCAACCAGACCCATTAAGGCAAGCATCCGAAATACCTGTTTTAGTTGACTTAGTCTCTGAGTTAGGGAAGCATTTTATTTTTTACAAGTTACTTTCCCCTTTTACTTTTTTCAAGCACAATCTTTATCCTTTTCCAAGTTTCATTGTTGCTGATAGGTTATCTGTAGGTCAGTGGGTTTACAGGTTGTTTGGATTTCCTAAAATTGTGCTTTTCCCTAAATGTGGCAAAAGAGATTGTTTACAGAGTGCCCTGTGGAACAGGACGGCTCTCAAAGCTGACATAATACTGCTATTTCTGTTTCTTTCTGTTGTCCCCAGTAGAAGACGAAAATCAGCAGAGAAAAATCTGGACTTTTTAAGCTCCCGGCCAATTCTGTGGTGTTCAGAACAACTTTTCTTTTTTTTTTTTAAGAGACCTTTTTTTTCCATGACCTTCAAGAACCCAGCTACATTTCGCAATACTTTTCCTTTTGATGAATAATTTTCCAGATACAGTATGTGGATGATTTTTGGTTTAGATATGCAGTCTGTATAACTCCAGATGCAAATGCAGATGTTTATAAATTCATGGGATATAAGATATAAATGTCTTTGCTGTATGCCTTAAGAATCACCCGTTTTTCTATTTAGAAAGAGGAAAAGAAAAAAATTGCCTAATTTCCTGCTTTAAAGGAGGTCATTTACATATGAAATTGGGTTGCGTGACAGCATACGTGGGGAAATTTTGACCTAAACCGTTTTCCCTTAATCTGCACATGCTGTGGATTGTACAAATGTGTGTGAACAGACAAGTACTTATCAATATGAAAGGCTTTAAAATACACTTTGCTTAGTTTAGCAATAGAATGATTGGTTCTTGACCTCATTCTGAAAAAGACTTTTTGAAAGTTTATTCCATTCCATTATCTTTAGAATAAGGGCAAAGCTATTAAGTAAGTTCGTTGAATTATTTTGCGTTACTACTCAGAAAATAATTTAAGACTCAATCATTCCATCATGCAATAGTGTTTTGGGTCTAATGCTTTGGGGAGTTTGATATAATAATTGATTATATATTATTATCAGATTATAAAATTGAGTCACTTCAGAATATGATTTTTTTAGGTAATGAATACATTTCGTCTCTGTAACTCTGGTGGATCTGCAAGTGAACATTTGTAAAACTTTCATATTTTCAACAAATATTTATTGAACCATTGCAGCATGCCAGGAACCTTTGCTAAGTGCTGGCAATACAGAGGCGAACGAAACAGAAATGGTGGCTGCATGGCTCACAGTGACAAACTGGCTGCTGAAATAGTAATAATTGTGCTTACGGGTCCTGGGTGCAATGCACACCACTCCCCTCTTGTTGCAGGCTAAATACAACACCGTATCTAAGGTATATGCCAAGTGAACACTAGGGATTCAGACTGTGCCGACAGCAAATGAGGCAGACCCACTGCTACTGCTTTTACTACTACTTCTATTCACATCATCAGTATTATTTGCAAAGCTCCTGAAGCATGGAAATGATGCCATTTCCTGGGCCTTTATCCCCCATCTCTGATTTTTTTTTTTTTGAAGGCAAGAAGGTAGAGGTGGCACCTGACATTGATTCTAAGCAAAAGAATTTGCAAAACTGAACACTTCTGTTATGAGCAATGGAGAGTTGTTTCCAAGTAAGGGGGAAAAGGGCAGATTTTGTGCTGTTAATACTACTCACATAATCTCTTTTATCTGGAAAGAGGCTGACATTCTGCTTTTCAGTCACATTTTTGTCCTTGGTAAGTGGATAAATGTGGTTTGCATCGCTCAGTGCCTTGGGAATGTCTTGTGGGATATTTCTGGAATGGGCAAAGTTCAGCACAGCCTGGAGCCAGAATGTCCCCATTATTGAGCCAATATAGTTCAAATGTTTATGACCATCTCCAGAAGATGTGCATATGTGTGAGGCTGACAGTGCAATTGGGCATACGTCAGGAACCGGGGGGTGGGAGGAGAGCTGCAAAGAAGCTAGAAGGAAGCGCCCTGAATATCTTTTCTGTTCTGGAAGCCTGAAGGTGCAGAAGGCCCAAACCGCATATGAGTGTTTATGAGACTTTTCCTGCTCAGGGAACCAAACCTCCGAGCCTGGTTAGAAGTCCCAAGACTGTAGCAAAGCCCAGGTTCCCCCGTCTTGATTTTCTCTTCTTTCTTCTCTGATTCCACCATCAGAACCAGTTCAGTCCAGCACCCCTGAAGCTTCCAAAGAGAATTATCTATAGCAGTGGTCCTCAAAATGTGGTCTGTAGATCCTTGGGGTCTCTGTGACCCTTTTAGGGGTCTCTGCAGGGTCAAAACTATTTTTATCATAACACTAAGACATTATTGACCCTTTCCACAATTGTTCTCACAAGGCCACACAGTATGTGAGGATGTCATTTCTCCCATGGCTAATGGAATGTGTGTTTATGTGTTCTTATGTTCTCTAGAACTTTCTAAGGTAGTGGGTTTAAGATGTGCTTTCCTGCATTTTCAGAGATTAACTCAGTTTGTTCTCGGTACTTATGATTTCTTACTAGCTATTTCCCCTTACACCACTATGCTCTCCATACACTGATGTTTTCAAAACCCAACTGTTTTCTTGTGCCTACACAGAAACACAACAACATTTTCTGTCTTGTTTCAATAGTATTTTTAATTTATTTCTGAAAACTTTTCTAAATTTTACTGTATTATCTAAAACTACTACTAGTATAGAAGTTAATATCTTATTCTAAAAAAACATGAAATTTATTTATAATATTTTCTTTGTATTGAAGGAAGGATCATTGACTTTAAACAGGGAGAAGATCCACTTCCTCAATGCACAGCTGACCCATCTATGACAAAGATGATTAAAACGATTAAATGGGCATTTCAGAGCATCCTATTGTTAATGAAAGAATTCTAATCCACAACAACTGGGTGAAACTGTGAATAAGAAATGAAAATATGGTGAAAGCTACATTCTTCTCAGCTCTATAGTTGTTTTTGTGTGCTAGAAATGGGTGGCCTCTTAGCAATAGGGATTTACTGGTTTGCAAGCTTACGGTTTTGAGGCTGAGAAAAATGCTCAAATCAAGGCATCATCAGGTGTGCATTCTTCCCAAAGACTCACTGCCAGTGTTCCTAGAGCTCTTTGTCATATGGCAAGGCACATGAAAGATTTGCTCTCTCTCCCTTCTCTTCTGAGTTTGGTTGCTTCAGCTCCTTGCTTCCATGGCTTTCTCTCTCTCTCCCTCTCTCCCTCTCTTTCTCTCTATCTCTCTCTCTCTCTCCCCCTCCCTCCCTCCCTTCATATTCATTCCGTTTATAAAGGACTCGAGTAAGAGGATTAAGATCCACCCTGGGCTATACCTTAATTGAAGTAACCTCATCAAAAGGCCCTATTTCCAAGAGGTTTACACGCACAGGAGTGGATTAGCTTTAAATACATGATTTTTCTGGAGTCCATACAACATCATTCCATCACAGATGTTAAGAATTTACATTATTGTGTCTCACGCAGCAGAAAAATTTCAAATTGTATTCTGGTGCCGGTTAAATTGTGGTGTTACTTTTGGACCAACCATTCAGAGATTAAAGAAAAAAGGAATTGAATATTTTAAGCATAGACATGATGAGCTCTTACAAAAGCGTAAAATTGTTTGTCATAACTTTTCAAACTAAAACAATGAAAAAGCCATGGAAACATCTTACAGAGTAAGTTATCAGATTGCATTGGCTGGAGAAACTCACAAAAGAGTGTGGAGGCCAATCGAGCCTGTCCATTTGACTCCACTGAATGCCCACTTGTTGAAAGTCAGGGAAAGAACTCCTGGCATTACCACTCTCCAGCCATGCTGTGACTTGTTGAATTAAAGCCTTAGCTGCAAATTTGAAAACAGAGGTAAGAGCACATCTGCAAATTGCAGTTTCCTCTTATAAATTGATGCTGGACTTACTTTTTGCTTGTATTCATCTGCTATCAGATCAGTGAGCCACTGAGGAAAGCTTCTTATATGTGAGCACTGGGTAACAAACTCAAGTAGTGCAAAAATACTCAAAGTGTTGAATAACTTCTTTGCATCTCATGGTTTGTTCTGTAACACACATGTTGACATTTTCACTGATGGCACAAAAGCAATCATGGATAAAATTTCTGGTGTCTTACCACAAATCAAGAGAGTGATAGCAAGTGTCACGGACACACACTCATAGCTAAAAGAAAAAAAAATCCAGTTTTACTTAAGAATATCTTAATGAAGGGGTAAAAGCTATTAATTTGATTAAATCTTGCCCCATGGTGCCATGTTTTTTCCATACTCTGGGTGACCAAATGGGAAGTACACATAAATCCTTCTACTGCATATTGAAGTACAATGGCTGTCTGGAAGAAAAGTACTTGTACAATTATTTGAATTGCCAGCTGAATAGCTGCTTTTTACACAGAACACAGCTTTGCTTGGAAGAGTGGCTGACAAACTTGATTATTCTGACCCAGGTACTTACTAGACATTTTTTTTAATGACGTGAGCCTATCATTTCAAGGAAAACAACAGACAGTGTTTATTGTCAGTGATAATGTTTGAGCTTTCTATTGAACATTAGAATTTTGAAGAACTTTTATCTGCTGTTAGCATGACAAAGAATTTTTAAATGAAATCAGTGATATAAATAAATGAGTTTTTAAAAATTTTGTGCAATGAAATATGTCAAATGTGGAAAATCTGCAGACCTTGGTGAACCAGTTTTCCCAAATGACCAATGTGTGGTGCTAGAAATCATGCAAAATAGACCAGTAGACTTTTATGTAATAGAGTTAAAAAAGTCATTGAGCTGGTTTCAGATTCCATATTGCAACTAATCTTTAAGAAACCGCTACTTGCCAAGGCTTGATATCGTGTCAAAGAGGAATATACACAATTATCTGAAAATAAAACACAATTAAAATGCTCTCCCTTTTCCCAATGACATATCTATAGGAGATCAGATTTTCTTCATATACTTAAACCAAAGCAACATATTGCAACAGATTGAATGCAATACAAATATGAGGACCCAACTGTCTTGTATTGAGCCAGACATAAAAGAGATATGTAAAAATATTTTTAAAATGCTACCCTTCTCACTAATTTTTTATTTTGGAAAATATAGTTATTTTTCATGAAATTTTTTTCATGCTAACATGTAATGGGTTTATTATTGCTATTTTAATATAAATTAATGAATAAATGTTTTTAAAACTTAGTTTTAATTTCAAATACAGTAAATATTGATAAATATAACCCACCTACACAAATGCATTTTGGATCCTCCTTTTTTAAGGTTGTAAAGAGGTCCTGAGACCAAGAAGTTTGAGAAACTCTGCTTCCTATATTTGATTAGCCTAGATCAAGTCTAGTCCTGCTAATTTCAGGAAATGGACTTGCCATTGAGCAGTCCTTAACTTGTCTTGACCCGAATCTCTCAATTCAATTCAACCTCCATTTCTTGACAACTACTAAGTTCCAGTCAAGGTAAATGATGGCACCAAGCCAAAAGTTTGAATTCAAATTTCAAGGAGTTGTGCAAAGGGGATGGTGGTCATTGATCCCAGCAGATACCAGGTGATCACTTTGAAAGTGCATGGGACAGCCCATGTAAGTACAGATTCTGGCAAGATGGTGGATGCGATGGTGAGAAGAGGCAAAATTTCTCTTCCAGTTGCTTTTATTTTCACAGTGCAAGTGGGAAATTGGGAGGGGTGTGGAAGTTTAAGGAAAAAAGGGGGTATGAGGTAGTCTGATTTCTTGCTTTTCTAAATTACCCAAACTATATTGTAATAATGTGAATGCATATTTAAAGATAGAAGTGACACCATAAACAAAGAGGGGGGTAAAATCAGTAGGATAAAATAAAGGATCAATACATCTAATGTAGAAAGATCTCTTTAAATGGTTTAGAAAAAGAAAAACAACCTAATAGAAAAATAGGCAAATGATACAGTTTGGCAATTCATAGTTGGGGAAATCCAAATGACACATAACTATGAAAGGGAGCTCAATGAAAGAGGGAAATGCATTTTTAATAACAATAATATAATTTTCACTTGTAAGTTTGGCAAAAATTAAAAAGAATAAGATATGGAATTCTGAGAAAGGACCACTCCCATATGTTGTTGCTATGAATGTGAATTAATGTATCACTTTTGGGAAATGATATTGAAAATATCTAAAATTAGGAAAAACACAGCAACCCCACCTTTTGGAACCTATCCTTGAGAGAGGAAATCTCCAGTATGTAATAATTTATGCACAAGCATGTTTAATGCTGCATTTTCCTCTTTAATTGAGATACAATTCACATTCCATAAAATTCATCCATTTAAATTCAGTGGTGTTTAGTATATTCATAAAGTCATGCAGTCATTACCACCATCTAATTCCAGAACACATTCATCACTCCCAAAAGAAAACCTGTGTCCGTTAGCAGTCATTCCTGATTCCTTCCTCTCAGTCCCTGGCAACCACTAATCTACTTTCTGTCTCTATGGATGTGCCCATAATGGACATAATGGAATTAAACAATATGTAACCTTTTGTGTCTGGCTTATTCTCCTTAAAAAAATATTTTCAGGGCTCACCTATGTTGTAGCATGCATCTCTGCTTCATTCCTTTTTATGGCTGAATAATATTCCATTGTATGTATATACCAGATTTTGTTTATACATTTATTAGTTAATAGACCTTTTTGGGTTGTTTCTACTTTTTGGTTACCATAAATAATGCTTATATGAACCTTCATGTGTAAATTTTTGTGTGGTTATATTTTCAGTTCTCTTGGGTATATACCCAGGAGTGGAATTGCTGGGTCATATAGTAACTCTCTGTTTAACATTTTTAGAAACTGCACAAACTCTTATCTACAGTAGCTGCACCATTTTGCATTTCCATCAGCAGTGCACGAGAGTCCCAGCTTTTCCACATCACCTCTTTTTATGGTTTGTCTTATTGATTCTAGTCATTCCAGTGGTGTAAAGTGGAATCTCATTGTGGTTTTGATTTGCATTTCCCTAATGGCTAATCATGTCGTGTGTCTTTTTATATACTTATTGACTATTTGTATATCTTTGGAGAAATGTCTACTCAAGTGCTTTGCTGAGTGTATATTTTTTTTGTTGAGTTGTTGTAAGAGTTATTTAAGCATTCTAGATACATCCTTTTCAGATATATGGTTTGTAAATATTTCTTCAATTCTGTCTGTTATCTTTTCACTTTCTTGATAGTGTCCTTTGAAGCACAAACGTTTTTAATTTTGATGAAGTCTGATTTAACAGTTTTTTTTCCACTTGTGCTTTTGTTGTTGTATCTAGAAAGGGTTTTCCTAACTTAAGGTCACAGGTCACAAAGAATTACTCCCCTGTTTTCTAAGGGTTTTATAGTTTTAGCCCATATATTTAGGTCTATGTTCCATATAAAGTTAATTTTTGTGTATATGGTGTAAGGAAGAGATTCAGTTTCATTTTTTTTTGCAAGTGCATATCCAGTTATTCAGCACCATTTATTGAAAAGACTACTCTTTCTTCATTGACTTGTCTTTACACTTCTGTCAAAAACTAATCGTCCATCCAGTTCCAGAAAGACCGTCACAATTGGTGTATAGCATCATGTTTGTTGATTGTTGCCCTAAGATCTGGTTTCATTCTTTTGTGTTCCTAAAAGGCAACACCTTTTGTCCAGTCCTGGAAATAGTCAATTCATTGCTACCTGAAGTAGTATGCCCAGGTGAAGAGAGTGTTCCCTCTTGGGATTCCATATTGGTAGAAGGGATGAAGTGGATGGTTGGAGTTTATACTTTTTCCCTCTTTAAATGGTTTAGAAAACCATTTAAATTTTACTCTTAAAAATAATTTTCTGTTAAGAAATCAATTTCCCATAATTGTATGGTTTTATTCCTGGACTCCCAATTCTATTCCATTGATTTCTGTGTGCATCCATATGCAAGAAATATTGATTACTATAGTATACTATAGTTTTGGAATCAGGAAGTGCGAATTCTACAATTTTGTTCTTTTACAAGAATCTTTGATTATCCTGGCTCTTTACATATCCATATACAATTTTAGGATCAGCTTGTCAATTTCTGCCCAAAAATACCACTTGGGATATTGATAAGGATTGTGTTGAATCTGTAGATCAATTTGAGGAGTACTTCCATCTTAACAATATTAAGTTTTCCAATTCATGAACATGGAATGCCTTTCTATGCATTTGAGTCTTTAAAAAAATTTCCTTAATGGTATTTCGTTAATGGTAGTTTTCAGGGTACAAGTCATACATTTCTTTTGCTCAATTTATTCCTAAGTATTTTATTCTTTTGATGCTATTGTGAATGGAATTTTCTCAGTTTCGTTTTTGGATTGTTCATTTCCAGTGCATAGAAATACAATTGAATTTTGAATATTGATCTTGTATCCTATAACCTCGCTGAACTCATTCATTAATTCATACAGCTTTCCTGTGTGTGAATTCCTAGGATTTTCTATATACAATAGCATGTCAACTGCAAATAGAGATAGTTTTACTTCTTTTCCAATCTTGGTGCCCTTTTACTTCTTTTTCTTGCCATATCTCCCCAGCTAGAACTCCAGTAAAATGTGGGATAAAAGTAGCAAAAGCAGACATCCCTTATTGGTCTTCATTTTAGGGGGGGAAACATTCATTCTTTCACCATATAAATATAATGTTAGCTGTGGGTCTATTATAAATGCCATTGCTAGTTTTTTGGTTTTTATTATTTTTATTTTTGTGGGCCAGTCAATCTTGCTAAAGTTTTGTTAATTCGTGATCTTTTTCCATTGATTATTTCTATTGATTTGTATCCTTTATTTCATTAATGTTTGCTCTTGGTTTTATTATTTCCTTCCTTCTGCTTTCTTTGGAATTTGCTCTTCTTTTTCTACTTTCTTACTGTGGAATGTTAGGTTATTAATTTGGTATCTTTGCTCATTATTAATGTATGCATTTACAGATATAAATTTACTTTTAAGCACCTTTTTTGTTGCATCCCATGTGTACTATTTGGTGTGTACTATTTTTGCTCTCATTCATCTCAAAGTATTTTCCAATTTCCCTTGTTGTTTCTTCTTTGAACTATTGGCTATTTGGAAATGTGCTTTTAATTTCCACATATTTATGAATGCCCAAAATGTCCTTCTGTTATTGATCTCTGATTTAATTTCATTTTGTTTAGAAACATACTTTATGATTTCAGTTCTTTTAAATTTATTGAGATTTGTTTTATTGGCTAACATATGATCTATCCTGGATAATATTCCATGTACACTTGTGAAGAAAAATGTGTATTCTGCTGTTGGGTGGAGTTTTCTGTAGATGTCTGTAGGTCTAGACTTTTGTTCAATTCTTCTATTTCCTTCTTTATCTTCTGTCTAGTTGTTCTATCCATTGTTGAAAATGAGTATTGAATTTTCCAACTACCATTGTTGAATTGTTCATTTTCACCCTAAATTCTGATGGCTTTAATTTTAGGGCTCTATTATTAGATTCATATATTTATAATTGTTTTTGATGAGTTGATCCTTTTTTCATTATAGAAAGTCCTTCTTTACACTAGTGACAATTTTGTCTTAAAATATATATTTTTTATGATATTGGTATAGCTAGTCCAGCTCCCTTTTTGTTGCTACATGTTATATATTCTTCCATTTTTCTACATCAACCTATTTGTGTCTAGTTTTTTATTCCATTCTGCCAATCTCTTCCTTTAGATTGGGCTGCTGAATCTATTTACAGTTACTATAATTGCTGATAAGATAGTTTTTATGTCTACCATTTTTCCTTTATAGCAACTTTCTTGTTCTAAACGTTTTCTCTTTTTATTAAAATTTTTCAAAATTTAAAAACACTCTATACTCACCAAGCAACTCCTCCTACCCCCTTTCCCATCCTCTGGTAACCTTTAATCTACTGTATGTTTCTATGAATTTGCTTTTTCTAGATATTCCATATACGTGAAATCATTTTATGTACCATTTTTCTATTTATTTTCTAAATGCCTTGTGGCAGTTTGAGATTACTTATAAATTCCAAAAATAGAGATTATGTTTGTAAACTGGTCTGTTCCTCTGGGCATGATACTCTTTGACTGATTTAAATTCAAAGGCTTTATGGTTATTTGATTAAATCAAGATTAGGGCATTGATTCGACCACATCATTAGGGTATGCAGGGTTGAGTCCCAGCCCCTTGGTGGGCTATATAAATGGAAGCTCAATCAAGGAGACAGAAGTAGATATACACAGAAGAACACAGAGGAAGAGAGAAAGCTCCATAGACATGACAGAGGCCCAGGGAAGAGAGATGAACCGTTTGCCTGATAGTTTACAGCTGACCTTGTAAAGAGAACAGAGCATCTAAGCCCAGAAAGAAATGAGCCCTGGGAAGAGAAAGAACATTATGCCAGCCTGCAGTTGAAATCGGAAGAAGCTGGACCCATGGAGCCTGAAGAGGGAAGAGGAAGGCTGAACCCTCACAGATATTGTCCACCATCTTGCTTCAACACATGTCAACAGACTTTGGGTAAGAAAGTGCCTCTTCTGGTACCATGAGTTGGACTCTTTAGGGCCTTGTAACTGTAAGCTTCTACCCCAATTAAGTACCCTTTATAAAAACCAACAGATTTCTGGTACTTTGCATCAGTATCCCTTTGGCTGACTAATACATGCCTGTTCTTCCATTATTTCTTTCTTTTGTCTTGCATAGATACCGTCTAGCATACCTTTAATTCCCTGGTTATTTATTTTACTTCATTTTTAAGCTATCTTCTTAGCATTTGCCCTGGGGATTACAATTAATTTGTAGCAATTTATTTCAGGTTAATGTTAAATTAATTTCAGTAATATACAAAAACTGTGGCTATATAGCTCCATTCACCCACCTCTTTTTTGTGCTATTATCATACAAATTACATCTTAAGAAACATTTATGTGGATGAAACCATCCATTATTCTATAATCCTGAAAGATTTTACATTTAAAGTGTTCTGTTTTGTTTTTCATGCTTTCTGTAGCCATATCCATACATTTTCTTAGTCACAGCATAGATAAATTTGTATCTTCCTTTTTCATGTACACCAAAAGACTTCATGTTTTAACAAATTGAAAATTTCCCTGGCTCTACTTGTTTATTGGGACTATTTTTTAGACTCAAGAGAGGCAGTGTGGTTTGGATGATGCCAAACTACCCAGTTGTGCATATGACCAAGCAGAGGTGGCTGAAACAGTTGGTGGAATGTCGTGCAGCCATTTTCCCATGCCAACTACTTGAAATCTTCTGAATGTGACAAAAGGAAAGGGGCTTCTTATCAGGTAGGCCTTATTCTACAGGATCTTTTTGTGTCCCTTAAAGATATTCTGTTGTGTTGGTACTCAGTACTCAAGGGACCATTCTGAAATCTTTACTCAAGAGATAGTTGATCGTTAAGAGATGCCCTTTACTCTTGATGTTTCAGGAGAAGTCCAAGTCCCCTAAATGCCTTACTCCCACTTCACTGTGTTGGGCCCTTGCCTGGTTGGAGAACAGTGCAAGTTCAAGGAGTAAGTCAAAGGGAGATGACCCTTGACCACCTGTGGTTATCTCAACATATCTGCTGGGAGTTTCTGGTGAACGTGGCTGGTAGTCTTTGGAAAGCCCCTTGAACAGCCTCTGCTTTCCCCTGATTCCCTAGATGGTTAATAAGAGTATAAATACTTCCTTGCTACATCAGCATCTCGAAGGATTCACTACTCAGCAAATGGTTATGGGGCATGATGTACACAGCAGTCCACACTTGTCTCCCAAACACCACTGGTGCATATGGGGTAAGACACTTTTCTTGAGTGCCAGCCACATTCAATGACTTTACTCTGTTTTAGTTTGCTAGGCTGCTGGAATGCAAAATATTAGAAATGGGTTGTCTTTTACAATGGGAGTTTATTAGGTTGTAAGCTTACAGTTTCAAGACTGAGAAAAATGTCCATATCAAGGCATCATCAGGTTAGGCTTTCTCCCTGAAGACAAGCTGCCAGTGATCCTGGACTCTTCTGCCACAAAGCAAGGCACATGGTGACATCTATTGGTCTTTCCCTTCTCCTCCGGGTCTCATTGCTTCAGCTTCCTGCTTCAGTGGATTTCTTTTCCTTCATTTGAATTCACACTATTTATAAAGGATTCCAATAAGAGGATTAAGACCCACCCTGGACCATGCCTCACTGAAGTAATCTGATCAAAAAGTCCTACCCACAATAGGTTCACACCCACAGGAATAGACCAGTGTTAAGAACAAGATTTTTTGGTGTCCGTACAGTCTCAAACTACCACACTCTTTAAGGTTTATTTTCTTGCAATTTTTTTCTCATTTCTTTTCTCCCAAAGGTCATGTATCCCCTTCCTTCCTTTGAGTTACAGCAAATATACAATTTAATAGGTGCTTTATCAAAGACAACAATGATGTACTTATGTTGTCTGGTTCCTGTCCTTCATCTCAAACACTGCTGATATGTTGTGAGAAAGCAAGGAGGGGATGTTCAACGTGGGATGGGAGCTGAGGTGCAAGTAGTTGTACTGCTGAAATAACATAAGGGAAAACAATCAAATATCATCAGTGCTCTGCAAAAACGCAGTATAACACTTTCTAGGTGTGAACTGCAATATTGATGTACTTACACAGGGATAACCACTCAACCAGTGTCTATGCCTGGGTTCCGAGCATGTCAGAGATGTTGACTGTCCGTCTGAAGAATCAGACTCAGGGAGCGGATGTGGCCCAAGCGGTCGAGAGCTTGCTTCCCTGGTGGGATGTACTGGGTTCAGTCCCTGGTGGTTGAGCACTGGCTTCCCACATACAAGGTCCTGGGTCAATACCTGGCCCCATTACCTAAAAAAAAAAAAAAAAGAATTGGACTGGTCCTTGGAGTCCAGAACAGAATAAAACTCCTGCATGCAGAATCTGTAACTTAGACCCATTTCCACCCTCTCCAGTCCCGGTCCTAGCAGGGTAGCCCACCATTATTAGTGGTCCAATAAGATGCATTAATAACGTCTGAACACAACTCTTTTTGAGGAGGGCTGTCCTTAGGAATTTGGAGCCCATAGGGAGGAAAAATATGTTGAAGCTTTTCTGGATCAGTGTCAATTTTTTTTTTTTTTTAAAGATTTATTTATTTTATTACATATCTCCCCTTCCCCCCCGTTGCAGCGACGCGCCGAGACTTGGTCACTGCGCAGGCGCGGCTTTCCACGCTTGTGGGCGGCTTCTGCTTCCGTCACGGCCGGCTTTTCAGTTCGCGGGTGGCTGGCTGCGCTCGATTTGCAGGCGACCTGCCCTGCCCGTGGCGGCTTTTGCCTGTCCGTGGCAGCTTTTTGCCCTGCCCACGGCGGCTCCGGCCCGCCCATGGCGGCTTGCCATTCTCAAGGCGGTCTGCCTGCTAGGAGAGGTCCCCGGGAACCGAACCCGGGGCCTCC
>PVKH010015599.1:0-16035 GCA_004027955.1 Chaetophractus vellerosus
GTGTGTGTGTGTGTGTGTGTGTGTGTGTGTGAGAGAAACAAAAAATTCACAGGATCAGCTCAAGAGCAGAATGGAGGTAAAAGATAGAGTCAATAAACTCAAAGACAAATCATTAAAAATTATGCAATCTGAAGAGCAGAGAAAAAAGATCAGGGGAAAAAAAAGAATAGTGTCCCAAGGACCTGAAGAAGAAAAATATCAAGAGAGCAAACATTTGTGCTTTTGGAGACACACAAACAGAGGAATTCAAAGGGAAATCATACAAAGACATCATAATCAAACTGTAAAAAAAAGTAAGTTAAAAACAATGCATTTATAGTCAATGCTGACTAAAATTTGATAAGCTTGTTTATGGGAGTGTGTTTTTGACCTAAGATAAAATGACTAGTTTTCATGAGGGCAAGAATAAGTAGAATAAATATAAAAAGTTGTAGAGGGCTTGTGAAAGTAAATTTCATCTGGTAATGGTGAATTTTATCTAAAGGTGAAATAAATAGTCTATATTGCTATGGATAATTATGGGAGGTTTGTAAAAGCATTTTCTAAATGGAAGTATTTCAGTATAAATGGCTAATTCCAGGAAATCATTAATAAGTATAAATTGTAATTAATAATGATAACAAAAAGAAACTTCATAATAAAGAAACCTGTCAAATACCACCTCAATCTGCATATTAAGGTGGTGGTAGGGGGAAGATAAACTTGATTCCACTGAAAATCTTAAGTTTTTATGAAATATTTAAGAAAATAGTTTTTGCCTGTACTGTTAAAGTAAAATAGTTGTTGATTAACATAATTTTAGTAAAGGTATAAAGGTAAAATGAAATAAAACCTCTAATATAGGTTGTAGTTAATTTAAAAAATGCATATTAGGAACAAAGATTTTTAAAATGCTCAACAAGAGCTGTCATCTAAAATTCTGTATCTAGCAAAACAAAACAAAACCAAAAATGAAAAAAAAAAATCTGTACACAATGCAATAATGGCAAAAATAAAGACATTGTCAAATGAAGAAAAACTAAGAGAACCACCATCAGACTTTCCCTGAAAGAAATGCTGAAGTAAAGGAAATGATGCCAGAGACACATGGAATTTCAAGAATAAAGGAAAAGAAACAGAAATGATATATATCTGGGTAAATATAATAGACTTTTTTTTCTCTTAAACTGACTGTTGAAAACAAAATTTGTAACAGTGTATGGTAAGGGTTTCAGCAACTATAGATGAAATACATGACAACTTTACAATAAAGGAGGACGGGAATAAAGGGACCAATATGTTTGTAAGACTTCATTTTACTAGAAGTCATACTTTAAGTTAATTATAATTCCTAGAACATCCACTAAAAACTACAATGAGATATAGCCAAAAAGTCAATAGGCAAATTAAAATAGAATGCTACAAAATACTCAAATAGTCCAAATGACAGGAATGGAGGAACAAAGGAACAAAAAAAATATTAATTAATAAATGATAGACATATATCTAAAAATATCAAAACTTACATTAAATTAAAGTGATCTAAATTTACCATTTATATATAATGATACAGATTGGTTAAAACTAAAAGGGTGGAAAAAGATATATCAGGTAAACACTATCAAAAGAAAGCAGAGGAAACCGGCTGTGGCTCAATTGGTTGGGGTCCAGTTTACCACATGGGAGGCCCGGGTTCGGTTCCCAGGGCCTCCTGGTGAAGGCAAGCTGCTGTGCCATGAGCTGACTCAGCGGGATGACCCGGCAGGGGGAGACAAGCAGACACAGGAAAGCGCAAAGCAAATGAACACAGCGAGCACAAGCAGCAAGGGGGGGGGGATATATAAATAAATTTTAAAAAAAAAAGCATAAGTGGCTATACTAATATCACACTACAAATGAGTTTGATTCAAGTAATGGACATAATTAAAACAGGAAAAGTTTAAGACTGGATTTCTACATTAAGGTGAAAAGATTACCAATGCTGCATTCCCACAGAACAAGAAAAATTTCCAGGGAATAGGCTCTATTCAAGAGGGTCATTACATAATGACAAAAAGGTAAATTCACCAAGAGGGCTTAAAAAACCTAAATGTGTATGCATCTACCAGGACTTTAAAAAACATGGAGCAAAAACTGAAAGACCTGAACAGAGAACAGACAAATCCACAACTATACCTGGAGACTTCAAGATTCTTCTTCTCTCAGTAACCCGCAAAACAAGTAGAAAATCAACAAGGATATAGAAGACATGAACAACAGCATCAGCCAACTTTTCCAAATTGACACTTGTAAAACACTCCACCCAACAAAAGCACATTCTTCTTAATTGCACATGAGCCATTCACCAAAAATACACCATATCCTGGACCATAAAATAAACTTTAACAAATTTTAAATCCTTGAAGTCATATAAAAATATGTTCTCTGTCCATGATAGAATTAAACTAGAAACTAGAAATCAATAACAAATGAAATACATTAAGTGAAAGAAGCCAGGATCAAAAGGTTACATACTGCATGTTTAATTCCATTTATAAGACATTCTGAAAAAGTCAAAACTCTAAAGAGAGAGAACAGACCTGGTCGCTAGAGACTGGGGTGGGGAAAATGTATGGCTTCAAAGGGACAGCACTAAGAAATGTTTTGAGGTCTTGGAGCTGTTCTATATTTCAATTATGGTGGTGGTTTCGTCAATCTACGCATTTGCAAAACTCACGGGACTATACAACAAAAATGTTAATCCTAATGTAACAACATGCAAATTAAATAAATTTCAGAAAAAATTAAGTATCATGCATAAAATAATCACAGCCCTCCCCAAAAAACACGGAAAGTATTCATCTACAGCACAAAATTTTAAATACAATTAAAGAGGTGATAGGATGCAAGGAAAAAAAAAAAAAAGAGTTGATAGGAGGACCAAATGCTAAAGGAGTACACCAGCCAACAGAAAGCCAATTTGCAAAGGCTGTGAAAGGTGTTTTTTGCATTGGTGTGTTTGATTTTGTTAGCCCCTGGCACTCAAGAAAATGTCATAACACTAGCTGCATACAAACTCAAGAAACAGCACAGGTATTAAATCCCAGAGTTAACATTTTAAAATATTAAAATGTACAGTGTACAACAAAAGAATATAAGACAAACAGGAAATGATGGCCCATCCAAAGGAAGATAAAAATCTAGAAAACATCAACGATAGACAAGTCGCCAATAAGCACATGCAAAGATGCTCAACATCATTTAGCCATTAGGGAAATGCAACTCAAAACCAAAACGAGATACCATCTCATGCCCACTAGAATGGCTACTATTGACAAAAAAAGAGAGTAAGTTTTGGAGAGGATGTGAAGAAATCAAAACAGTCGTTCACTGTTAGTAAGAATATAAAATTATGCAACCTCTGTGGAAATTCTTCAGAAAGCTGATTATAGAATTGTCGTATGACCCAGCAATCCCACTTCTAGGTATATGCCCAAAAGAATTGAAAGCAGGGACTCAAACAGATATTTGCACAATGATCAGTTCATAGCATTATTCACAATTGCCAAAAGATGGTAGCAATCCAAGTCCATCAACCAAAGAATAGACAAACAAAATGTGGTGAAACATACAATAGAGTATTATTCAGCCATAAAATGGAATAAAGTTCTGATACATGGGACAACATGGATGAACCCTGAAGACATCACGTTGAGTGAAATAAGCCAGACACAGAAAGATAAATATTGTAGGATCTCACTGATATGAAATAATTAGAATAAGCAAATACTTAGAAACTAGATTACAGTCTACCAGGGGTAGGGGTAGGGATAGGGGTAGGAAATGGGTAGTAAATGCCTAAATTGTACAGCTTCTATTTGAGATGAGGGAAATGTCTTGGTAATGGATAGTGGTGATGGGAGCACAACATTGGGAATAAATAACAGCTCTGAAATACACATTTGAATGTGATGAAAAAGGGGAAATTTTAGGCTGTATATATGGTATTAGAATAGAAATTTAAGAGAAAATTTAAAAGAGGACTATATAACACAGTGAACCTTAGAGTAAACCAGGGACTACAGTTAAAATAGTACAATTATAAAAAGGTTCAATTATCAATTGCAGCAAATGTACCACACTAATGTAAGGTGTTAATAATAAGGTAGTAAACAAAACAACCAACCAATCAAAAACAATAATAAGGTATATATGGAAACTCTGTAATTTAAGAATCATTTTTCTATAAACCTACAACTTCTCTAATAAAAATTTTTAAATCTATCTCTGTAAATTTTCATTGTATTTTTCCTATTGAGCTAAGAATAGTGTTGTTTTTTATTTTTACATTTTTTTTAGGTTACACTTTGGTAAACTTAATGAGAGCTCCCTGAAGCTCATCTATGGACCCCCTAAAGCCCCAAGTTAAAAATATTTCTCCTCTTCCAACATTTCTCTCTGCTGTCCACTGATGAGAAGCTCATGCACAGTGCTATTTACAGAAATTTACTTGTTGAACTTTTCAGATTATACATAGCTGAATGAACACTCCCTATATGAGAATGGATTAGCTAGCAGGACTAATGCAGTAAAGGTAACTTCACTTACCTATTTCTCTGGCATTGGGCAAGAAAAAAACGGGTCAATATGGGAAAAACAAGTAAATTAATGCAAGGGGGAAGGGAAAGTACATGCTGATGTTATTACTGTTCCTGCTACAGAGAATACACTATTCTTCCTCCAACATACCATCCCCACCCACTGTTTCATTACTCCAGAAATACTTACTTTAGGCATTTTAGGAATAATTGGAAAATGGGTCCAAAATATCTGGATATTAGCTATTGTGTGTAAGGCATTACACTTGGCAATGTGAAAACAAAAGAGCTCATAGTCCAATGGAAGATTCAAAATATAGTAAAGTGCTAGTAGTGTGTAAGTAATGAGAACAGAACAGTCTTTGAATGCATTTAGATTTTATCCAATAGGTAAAAAAACCAAAAAGATTCTGAAAAGGGGAGTGATGATCAAATCAGTATCTTAAGCCTATAACCTGGTTACAGTTAGCTTGGATGCAAGGAGATCAGTTATAAAGCTACTAGTACCATATAAACATATTCATTTCCCCACACCAATCTTAGACACTATCATTCTTTTTTTAATGATATTTTTATTAGAGAAGTTGTAAGTTTACAGAAAAAATCATGTAGAAAATAGCATACTCATGCATCCCATTATGAACACCTAGCATTTGTAGTACCTGTTATAACTGATGAAAGAATATTATTATAATTGTATTAACTATAGTCCATAGTTCACATAGTTCACATTAGGGTTCACTGTTTGTGTTACACAGTCCTATGGTTTGTTTATTTTTTATTCTGATAACACCTATTCAACCTAAAATTTCCCCCTTATCCACATTCAAATATGTAATTCTGTGCTTTTATGTTCTTTTATCATCCTTTTTAACCTTCTACTTCAGGGACAAAATATAAGTCATCCCTTCAACTTTTTACCATCATTCCTAAAACACCTGCATCTAACCTCTCCACATTCCCTAAATTACAACAAAGGGGAGTGGAACTGAGTAGCCAGGAGACAAGAATGGGAAGCAGACTTCATTTTTACTGTATATTCCTTTGTGCCTTCAAAATTAAAATTTTTAAAAAAATTTTAATAGAGCCTGCTAGTACCTAAAAGTACTATCCCTAATATTCCATTTTCTAGATGTTCTGGAGTGATCTTCTGGGATTCTTCGCAGAAGACAGAACTTTTAAAATACATTATCAAGATTTTGTAAGAGGATCTATAAATGCCCAGGATTTATCTACCTATAACATTAATTCAATGATTACTTATTTTGATATGAATCAAAAGTGCTCATTAGTTAATATTCATATTAAATTTTAGAGCTTGAAGACATATCAGACTTGAAAGCAAAAACTAACCTTGAACATATCATACTCTTTCTAAAGCATTCTCTTGATAAGTTCAGGCATTAATAAGGAGCATCCCAGATTCACAGAAAATGTATATTCCTTAACTTCAAAAAAAAGACAGTAAATACTGGAACCAAAAATGGTGAGCTACATACAATACATACTAAGTTGAAGGTAAAGAAACATCTAGTGACTATTATGTGAAAAGCACTGTGCTAGATATTTCACCTCTATTAGCCCATTTAATCTTCACAATAACCCTGCAAGGATGGGTAAACAGGCCTGAGAAGCAATCACAAGATTCCAGAGGTAGATATTTGAACAAGTCTATTCCATTCTAAAGCCACTACTTCTACCATACCATCTGCCTTTCTAGACTAAATAGGTATGTAACTATTCATACAAGCTAATCAGGCAAAAAGTATCTGAAAGCATATTTGCACACAGGGGCATTATACACAATTGCCAAAAGATAGAAGTAACCCAAGTGTCTATCAACTGATGAGTGGATAAATAAAATGTGGTATAGACATACAATGGAATATTACTCAGCTGTAAAAAATAATGAAGTCCTAATACATGTGACAACATGGGTAGACCTTAAAGACATCATGTTGAGTAACATAAGCCAGACATAAAAGGACAAATATTGTACTATCTCACTGATGTGAAACAATTAGAATAAGCAATCTCATTGAGTTAGAATCTAGAATACAGTTTATCAGGGGATGGGGTTGGGATAGGGAATGGGAAGTTAAGGTGCAGGGTTCCTGCCTGGAATGATGGAAATGTTTTGGTAATGGATGGTCATGATGGTAGCACAACACTGTGAATGCAATTAATAGCACTGAAATACATATCTGAATGTGATTAAAAGGGGAACTGTTAGATTGTATATATGGTAAAAGAATAAATTTTAAAAATAAAAAAAAACCTATGGAACTACATTACACAAACAGTGAACCATGGACTTTAATTACTAGTACAATTATAAAAATATGCTATCATCACCAATGTTCAACACCAATGCAAGGTGTTGGTAGTGGGGTAGTATATAGGAATCTTGTATTTTATCAATGATTGTTCTGCAAACCATCTTATCTAAGAAAAAAAAATTAAGTATCTGAAAGTATGAAATTTTTTTTTGCATTATTCAATATAATAGGACTATTTGTTCCTACTTTATGTAACCAATTTGCTAAAGGAGATTTTCACCTAATATTCAAAATATGACGTTTTCACCTGCCTTATTTGTTTGCTGTTTCAGAGAGCCTAAAAAGAACCTCAAAAATTTATTTCATAAAGTCTCAAAATAAAATTCAAAATTGGATATTTAATAATACTGATGGCCCACTTCACTCAGAACACCTCTCACATACATTTTCTCACATAATCCTTACAACAAATCCAGTGAAATAAGACTGCTGCCATTTTACAGAGGAAGAAAGTAAGGGTCTCAGAAGCTAAATAACATATAGCAGAGACCAAGAATCTGAACTCAGGTCTCTGATGCCAATGCCCAGTTTTTCTGCCTTGCTATGCTACCTTTCCGGATTAAAAAAGGAACCATGACAATTTTTCCTTGTGAGAACAAGAAACTCTGGTTGTAGAATTAAGAAGGGACACTAAGATTTAAAAATAAGATTGTCACAAAATTTAATCAAATGTCAATTTTTTATAAGTTTCTGGTTTACTACATGAAAGAGGGCTTAACCATTTCAAGTCAAAATACTCTTCCACCCTCACTTGGTAAATCACATCTGACAGCTTTAATTTCTTCTTAAAACTGCATTATATTAAATATAAATAAAGCCTGAAGGGAACATGGAAAAATTTACACGATTGTTATGTTAAATTGGTAGGATGTTATGTGGGGATGAAATTCACATTTTAAAATTTCCCTTTAAAATTGTTTTAATATGGTAAAACTTTTTAAAATGTCATTACAAATTCCTCTACTAAGTAAGCACTAAATGGAAGATAGGAAATAATAGCTGATTTGAATGGCAAATATGACTTAATTTTTAAAATACCAAAAGTAATTTTCAGGTTAATAAAGACTCTCTAATGAATTCTATTAGTACTCAAAAATCTACTTCATTTTTCTATAAAATCCACTAAAATAAGTGTCAATGGAGGGTCTAAATTATTCAAATATACTCAAAACCTGTCAGTAACAAAAACTAGTTGAAATAAATGGGCCACTAACTGCTTATGATTTAGAAACTTTGTTTATAAGTATTTTTATGGTAATAGTACTGTCTTAATGGGATTTAAAACTAAGAAATATTAAACCCAAAATGAAAACAATTAAAATATTCTGTCAATTTCTTTCCACTTCAAAGAAATTAAAGATAGTTTTAGCAAATTTTACATGAATACCTCTAACATTTTGTGGAAATATCCTAGTTTTCCATTACTTATTACTAGAATCAAGACTGTAAATATAAATGTAAAATAAACAATAAAAACCAAATATGGGCTCAACACTCAGAAGAATGGATAATCCAGTGGGCAAATATCATTTAATAACAGTTCTTTAAAAACCGCTTTAAGGACCTATATACTAATGAATTCTTTTACATTTTTGCACAAATTTTACATTATAACCTCTGAATAAAATTTGGACTATCCAAAGTCCAAAATCTGTCTCTACTATCCCAAAAAGTATGCTCTATGGGTAACATCCAATCCATTCCCTCTTCAGTAAAAATTACAAACAAATGGTTTGCTTTAACAAAAGTAAAATGCCTTAATATCAACAAAGGAATGGGCAGTTCAAAACATTCTGGTTATTATCTATATCACTCTAGAAGTCAATTTCATCATATAGAAATAGCTTCCTTTACAGAAGATAAGTATGTATATTTTCCCCAGTTCATGACATATTTTGAAAATGAATCAACCAAGCTATGGGTTAAAATTAGTATCTTCTACTAAACCCCATTCATTCAACAAGCAAACATGCACTCCTATCATCACAATTATCTTCACTGGAGTTATGTCACCAATTCTATTCCTCAAAAAACTGTAAATGTAAAATCCTGCAGGAACTCTTTGAAAGACAACAGTTTTAAAATTCACTAGAGAAATTTCTACACAAACTTAAGCCAGCAAATGGTTGAAAACAGATGTCAATACAACCCCAAAGAAAGATGAGGAAGGGATGTACTTACGTTTCAAAACAACGATCCACGTTGTCAGACATCAAAAGCAGCATGCATAGCTGTTCAAGGGCTATTAGTTGCATGTCCCTTTCATCTCCCTGTCCCATCTGTAGCCATTCCAGCAATGTATCCGGATCCACATCTGCCATGGTTTTTTAAAAGCCTCCTTGCTTAAATTTAAAAAAGTAAAGGGGAAAAGTCCTTTAAATGTCCAGGGCTGAGCAGCTTGGGTTTAAAAATTCTCTTTTACATCGGCTAGAACCAAATTTTCGTGGTGTCCTCCTAGGAATCAGAAAAGACTAATAAGTATGTTTGGACAGAATGCTTATGCAGTGTTTCAACTTTCCTTATTCCTCACATTTAACGTTCAGATAGCATATTACACTAAATAAAAAACAGTTTTGCAAAAGGTTATAAGCTGATTAGATTACTGCTTAACTGGAAACCAGAGCTGCGTTTGTCAAAGACAAGTCAGGCTTGGGATCCCACTACTGTTATGCTAGCGTCTGTGCCAAAAAGGCAAAGAACACCTACTAAAAGGTCTTTTTTTTCCCCCAGAAAACTTCTTTCCCACCCCCCACCCAAAACTGACCTTCACCTAGAGGTTAGATCCAGTACTATGAGGAGATTCTAAGCACTTTGATCCAACTCTCCTCTTCCAAGTTGAGTTTCTCCTTTAAAATCACCTCCAATTTTACAAAATCTGGTTTTTCAATTTATTTACCCCTATTCTAAAGATGCCCAAATACAAACATTAATTAGATATAAGACCTATCTCTGAATAAAGACTTGGGTAGGAATTTTGACAGTCTTAACAATTGTTTTTAAAACTTAAAAAAAAAAAAGCTAAAAGTAAATGCAATGGACTATAAGTCTACGGCCCTCTTTCCCCTAACCTCACAGGATAGGACAGTTGGTTAAAAACAAACAAACAAACAAAACCAGAAAACAAAAACACAGAAGCAACCCAAACAGGCCCAAACAATGCGCTTCGTAAGCGCCCTGACCCGAAGACAGTTTGGGGCTCCACTTAGCCCAGATGCAGGTGTGCGAATTCGGCGGCAGGTCCCGGTGGGCACCCAACGGCGGTGACCAGCCGGGCTAACCCAACAAACCGGGCCCACCGAGCCCTGCGCCGAGTGGCGCTGGTACACTCCGCGCTCAGGTTTCCCAGCACTAGACCCTGCTAAGTTAGCTACCTGTGTCTAGGAGGGGGAAGTTCTGGAGAAGGCGCAAGCCCGGGTCTCCTAGAGGAGGCCGCCTGGCCGGGCTGTGCGGCGGGTCTCCCGGGAGCGGCGTCCGGAACTCCGAGGCCTGGCAGGACGTTCCTCGCTCCCACCGCGCGGCAAACCCTTCTCAAGGGCAAGGGGGGCCTGCCTTGAGGTCCAGCTCGGGTCGGGTAAGCCAGGCCCCACCGCGGGCAGGGCTGGGGGGAGGGGAACAAAGGAGCCAAGCAGAGGAGTCGGCAGCAGCCCGGCCGCCCTCACCCAGTGCTGGGGTCGCTCCCGACCCATCGCCGGCACCCCGGATCTCGACGCCAGTCCCGGCCCTTCCGACGGCCCCAGGCGCTCCCGCCTCCCCTTCCTCTAGGCTCTTACCGAGGCTTGTTGTCCCAGACCTCTCCGGTCCAGCTCCAAGCAGGCCGCGGGCAGAGGCAGGCCCGACCGCGGCCCTCGAGTTCCCAGGAAGCCGCAGGCCGCGCAGGTCGAGCCGGGCAGGCGGCACAGGAAAAGCCGCGCCTCGTCCCTCCCCTTCCTCCGCGGGGACCTGGTGACAGGGAAGCGAGAGGTTCCCCCGCGCGGCGACAGCCAGCGCAGGGTCGATACCCAACACGCGGCTTTTCAGGCCCTGCAGCTCAGAGGCCCGCGTGATGCTGCCGGCGGCAGCGCGGGGAGGCCGCGTCCATCGTGATCCGGGAGGGATAAGAGAGGAGGGTCGAGCAAGAGCCGGGCGGGGAATCTGCGGAGGGCAGCCGAGCCGCGTGGAGGCGGAGCGAATCTGCTCTCCCCGCAGCTAACCCGCCAGTAGCCACATGGGGCGCTGCGGAGACTGGGCAGCCCGCGGCGCTGGAGCGCCAATCCAGGGCCCCGGGCGGCCGGACGTGTCACCACTAAGGTCCCGGCGTGGTCGCCCACGGGGCCTCGGGCTTCTTCGGTGGTTCCTGTTACCTCCTTTCCATTTTACTCCCTGATGTTCCTTTTCGCATCGCTGTTAACCCGCACTGGCTCCCGGCACCGCGCGCACATTCGTGCACGCACGCTCAGCCTATTTTGCACCGTGTCTACATAATTAGCGTGCTCCAGCTGAAGGCCTCCGTACTACACGTCAAAGCTGCGACCCAACCTGTCCTGTGGAGTCTCGCGCCCAGGCGACCCTGGGCTTCCACTCCAGGCCTTTAGCCACCCCACCTTGCGCAGGAAAATGCTAATTATGGGCAAAAAATAACAGCCCAGCCTTCTGGCCATAGGAAAAGCACTTACCTTGGGTCCTAGGAGGCAAACCCACCGCTGTTTACCAGAAAGAAAACCTTTCAAAATGTAACGAGGGTTAAAATTAACAAATAATATCATTACTAAATCGTTATATAGATGCCTTTATATTATAAAATAGCAGAAGGTTAATACCTGAAATTACTGAAGCTAGCTAGAGTGGTCTTACCCCTGTTTATGGATACTCTAAACTTAACCTCACCGTTGGGTGTGCTTACTATTAGGATGGTAATTCTAGATTGAATTCACCCTTGTGTATACTTACTATTGGGATGGTAACCACTCCACCCACTTCTGTTTAATATTCATATGAAAGACTTTGTAACTGACCCTTGTTCTGTATACATTTATCCCAAATCCTTGTGACTAACCCTGGTTTGCTACCACACCTGTTGGTCTGTTCAGCCCCTTAATGTTTATTAATGAAGGAATCTGTGTTTACCTCCATCCCAATTTTTCATTAGCACCCGGATGTTATAAAATATTAGAATTTCTGCAGATCAGGGAGACAGTTTTGGGCTAGAAGGCCACTGTGCTCTATTGCTTGCTCAATCAATAAAACTTTCTTTGAAACTCCGGTGTGTCAGGAATTGGCTTTAAAGACACATCAGGAGAAAAGAATCTGTTTTTGTTCTGTATCAGTAACTACCCTGAGAAGTAGGTATTATCAAATATTATCTCCATTGTACAGATAAAAGAACTGAGGCTCCAGGAAAGCGTAAATTCAGGTCCAGCTTCCCCATTAAGCAACAGCACTGAGAGTAGTCTTTTGACTTCTGTAGCTTGTGGCACTCAAGTACCTCCAGGATTATTTCTCTTCAAATTTCTCATTTCATATTACTGATTATAGGATGTACTTGAAAAATATTTATCATGTCATTAACTGAAAATGTGAATATAGCTTTCCTTTATTATGTTTTTTAAAATGAAATGAATCCCCTTGGTTCATGAAACAGTAAACCCCATGCCCCAGAGACTCATACTGTACTTTTTCATCTTTTGGACAGAAAAAAAAAAAAAAAGAATATTTTGTAACAGTATTTGACTCCTGTTCCTTTCAGCAATCTCAGAAGTGGCTACATATCCTTAAAAATCCAGTATTTTGGAAATTACAGATTTGCATTTCAGATAGCTATAGGCACCTGTCCCACTGTGGCAAGTTATGGTTCCTTAGATCTCCTATTAACAAATCAAATGAAGAGAAAAGAGTACAGGATTCCACTATCTTTTCACAAATACAACACCCAATAATAATTATTTGTGACCCATCAAGCTGCCAGGAAAATCTTCAAGGAGACAGTGGCATTCTTTCTGGACTTTGAAGAATGGATAGAACAAGAGGAAGAAAGATACAACCAAAGCCTGGAATGTTCAGAGACAAAGGAAGACAAACGGTGCCCCCCAGCAAAGAACCAGCCATAAATTATGGCAGCATGGGATGGGGGAGGTGGGGGAGAAGAATGAAGGGCCTTGAATGTGGAATGCAAAATTAGACATAAGGTAACTAACAAGTTCTGGACTAGAACACTGACATGAAAAATTAGAGTTTTAAGAAGATTTATATGGCAAGAGTATCCATAATAGTTAGAAAGAGCTACCTAGACAAGAAGATTAACTGGAAGATTAGTAGATAGGGAGGGTGGAGGCTAGTTATTGGCAGTAAGAATGGAGAAGTAAATGTAAAAAATATATATTTCCAAGGAAAATATATAAGAATGTAAATGGTTAACTTCATTTTTTTTTTTAATCCTCACTTGCAAAAAGGACTTGGAAGCTAGGAGAATAATGGTACTATTAACCGAAAATAGAAAAGTTAGTAAAAGAGACTACACTTTTACTATTCCCTCAGCATTTCTACCCACACTCCCCACTTTTACTCCCCATCAGAAAACCTCATCAAAAAAATTCTGTAACTTTTATGGAGCTTTTTAAATTCAAACATGAAAAAGAAATGTAAACATGAGATCCCAGAATGAGAACGTAACTAAAAGAAAGGAGTAAAGCCCTCAAAGAAACAGAAGATCCAGCTGAAGGTAACTGACCATACTAGAATATATGTCCCCAAGAAACCAGAAAGTGTATTTATGCTGACATTATGCCTTGATGCCCAAATCTAAGAATCATGGACCATTGAGAATTGCTATATACCAGGCACAGTATAAAGCACAGTGGGTAAGTCCAGACATAATCTTCAGTAAACTATAAAAGTTTAGGGGATGGTAGATGTGCCTGCCTCTATCATCATAGTACTTATCACATAATATTGTCAGGTACACTCTGAGAACATCAAGGAGGTGACAGTATTTTGAAAGGCTTAAAAAATGATGTGTGAACTGTGACTCAGATATTGAGTCAGAACTGGCCAGACATTGGGAAGACCATGTGGAGTAGCATAGAGATGTGAAAAAGACCCCTACTGGGCAGGGGTGGGAGTGGGGTGGGAGTTGAGGGGGAGTAGATAGGAAGCCTTTGGGCTTAGGCCCTACTTTCTGAAGGATCTTCAGTGTGCACACAGTCACTGGAGTTCTCTCACAGGACTAAAAGAGGAAGATATTGTTCATACAAATCAAACTCTTATGCCACTGGCTAATTTGTACCATGTATTAATTTTTAAAATAAATCCTGTAATTATCTTATGAATAGCAAAATTATATGGCATATTTTTTGTGTAGTAAAATCCTTAATTTATTAGAAGTAAACATTGAAAATTGGCCACCAAAAAATGCCTGTTTGTGCATTTCTTCAACTTTTAACTGAATATGAGAGGGTCCTTGGCTTTTCTCAACTTTTTTTTTTGATTTATTATATATCCCCCCTTTCTACTTATTCTTGCTGTGTTCATTTTTGCGTTCTTCTGTTTCTGTTTGTCTCCCCCACCCCGTTGCAGTGACACGCCGAGTCTGCTCACTGCGCAGCAGCCTTGCCTGCTCGCAGGCGGCTTGCCCTGCTCACCGGGGCTTGCCCTGCCCATGGCGGCTTTGCCCTGCCTGCGGTGGCTTTTGCCCTGCCCACAGCGGCTTGCCTTCTCAGGGCGGTCTGCCCGCTCAAGGAGGCCCCGGGAACCAAACCCGGGGCCTCCCATGTGGGAAGCTGGCGCCAACTTTTTTTTTTTTAAGATTTATTTTTATTTATTTATTCCCCCCTCATTGTTTTGCTCTCGCTGTCTGCTCGTCTTCTCTTTAGGAGGCACCAGAAACCGAACCTGGGACCTCCCATGTGGGAAAGAGAAGCTCAGTCACTTGAGCCACCTCAGCTCCCTGCTTTGGTGTGTCTCTTGTTGTCTTTCCTCTTTGTGTCTCCTTGTTGCATCATCTTGTTTCATCAGCTCACCATGCCTGCCCATCACACCAGTTTGTTATCTTGCTAGTCTTCCCCATAAGGCACTGGGACTCGAATCTGGGACCTCCCATGTGGTAGGTGGGAGCTCAATTGCTTGAGCCACATCTGCTTCCCTTTTCTCAACCCTTGAGAGGCTCTTGGTATGAAACAGTATGGTAGGTCTGCCATTTTGGACCAGAGAGAAGTGAAGTTTGGCTGAAAATAGGGTGGTGTAAGTGAGGTGAGAAATGCAATGGTTAGAAGACACCAATGAGAATAAATTGGAGCCAGTTTGCTGAGGGTCTTAAGCACCATGGCTAAGGAGTTTGGACTTTGGACACTGGTTTTTGGGCAATGGATAGCCTTTGGACATTCTAAACTAGGGTGTGCTGTAATGTGATGTTGGTTTTTAGGAAGATTAACCATCTTAAAGTTAAAACTGATTTCTACAAAGGCTTTACAATTAGTAAAATACTTTAACATATATACTTATTTGATTCTCACTATATTAAACATGACCTAACAATTAACAAGTATTATCTTTATTTTACGTAAGAGGAAAAACTCAGAGTTAGGTGACTTGTTCAGAGTCTCATAAGTTCAGAGCTAACAAGGAACAGGTCTGGTACTCAGGCCCGGACCTTCAACCCTTAATTGTGTAGTCTTTGACTCTTTTTTTTTTTTTTTTTTTTTTGCCGTTAAGGGCCTTTTATTCATTTCATCACATCAGAGATTATCTCTTTCTGGGACGTCTTTAACCCCACGGGTGGGTTAGGACACTCCTTCTGGGTGCCAGGGAGTCCTCTCCAGGCTGAGCCCCAAGGAGGTGGTCTGCAGCCTCCCTGAGTCTCTGGCCTAGCCCTGCAGGCACCCAATCATTAAGTGCTTGGGAGAAGTAAGCGGCTCCTCAGAGTAGAGAGGAGGGACGCCCCATTAATGCTGGCCACCCTGTGGCTTCCACTGCCAGCCCCCTGACCTGGAAGGACTCTTTGCCACCCGCCACTGCAGGTTCTTAGCACAGCCCCCAGCGTCCTTAAAAGTCATCATCATCACAAATGTCAAGGTACATGTGGAAAGCCTCCCTGTTGCAGTTTCCATCAGGAGTGAAGACGTATTTGTGGAAGGTCCCATCTACGCAGATGGCAATGACAGAGTTGACGT
>PVKH010015600.1:0-16033 GCA_004027955.1 Chaetophractus vellerosus
TTATTGATCCTCTGCCCAGATGTTCTATCCAATGCTGACCATGGTGTATTGAAGTCTCTAATTATTATTGTAGCAATGTCTCTTTCTCCCTTCTGTTTTGCCAGTGTTTGCCTCATGTGTCTTAGGGCATCCTGGTTAGGTGCATATACATTTATGATTGTTATTTCTGCCTGGAGAATCATCCCTTTTATTGATATGTAATGTCTTTCCTTATCTCTAATAACAGTTTTGCTTTTAAAGTCTATATCATCTGATAAAAATATAGCTACCCCAGCATTTTTTTTTTACATATCCCCCTCCGCTTTCTGCTTGTTCTTGCTGTGTTCATTTTTGCATTCTTCTGTGTCTGCTTTGTCTCCTCCCACTACAGCGACGTGCCGAGTCAGCTCACCAGGGAGCAGCAGCCTTCCCCACATGCAGGTGACTTGCCCCGCTGGCAGGTGACTCTGCTCTGCTCACAGGTGGCTCCGTTCTGCTCATGGACGACTTGCCTTGCCTGTGGAAGCTTTTTGCCCTGCCCAGGGCTCTGCCCTGCCCACAGTGGATTGCTGCCTCAAGGCGGTCTGCCCAGCTTGGAAAGGCCCCTGGTAACTGAACCTGGGGCCTCCCGTGTGGTATACTGGCACCCTATCCACTGGGCTACAGCTGACCCCCACAAGCATTTTTTGCTTGTTTGTTTTTGGTTACTTCATGCTTGGCATATCTTTTTACAACCTTTCACTTTCAATCTATTGGTATCCTTGGGTCTGCAGACAGCATATAGATGGCACATTTTTAAAATCCATTCTGCCAGTCTGTGTCTTTTGATTGGAGAATATAATCCATTAACTTTCGATGTTATTACTGTAAAGGCATTTTCTATTTCATCCATTTTGATCTTTGGGTTTAATAGGTCATTGTATTTTCACCCTTATTTTGAAAATTTTAGTTACTGTTACTGATGGAGTCATCATTTCCAGACCCTCTTCCATGCCTCTCTCTCCTGTCTTTTCTTTTTAGGCTGTACCACTCCCATTACTCTCCTTTTTGTTAGATACTCTCTCAGTTTCTGCTTATCTGTGAATGTTCTAATCTGGTCTTCAATTTTGAAAGATATATCTTGCTAGGCACAAAATTCTTGGCTGGTAGTTTTTCTCTTGCAATCTCTTAAATATATCATCACAGTGCCTTCTGGCCTCCATGGTTTCTGATGAGAAATCTGCACTTAATCTTATTGGGTATCCCTTATATGTTATGCACTTCTTTTCTCTTGCTGCTCTCAGAATTCTCTCTTTGTCTTTGGCATTTGATGTTCTGTTTAGCATTTGTCTCAGAGTTGGTCTATTAGGATTTATTCAGGAGGGAATGCATTGTACTTATTGTACACAGATATCTATGTTCTTCAATAGGGTTGGGAGATTTTCTACCATTATTTCTTCAAATATTTCTTCTGCCCTTTTTCCCTTCTTTTCTCATTCTGGGACATCAATAACAAGTATGTTTGCATGTCTCTTGCTGCTATTTAGTTCCCTGAGACCCTGTTAATTTTTTTCCACTCTTTTCTTCATCTGTTCCTTTATATGTTTGCTTTCAGAGGCCTTGCCTTCAAGCTCATTGACCCTTTCTTCTGCTTTCTCAAATCTGCTGTTACATGCCTCCAATGTATTTTTAATTTCATTTATTAAAACTTTCATTCCCATAAGTTCTGCTATTTTTTATGTATGCTTTCAAATTCTTCTTTGTGCTCCCCTGGTGTCTTCTTAATATCCTTAATCTTTTTAGCCATCTCACCAATTTTATTAAGGAGATTTGTTTGAACATTTATGACTAGTTGTCTCAGATCCTTTATAACATCTGCAGGCTTATGTTATTCCTTTAACTGGGCCATATTTTCCTATTTCATGGAATGGATTGTAATTTTTTGTTGGAGTTTTCACATCTAGCTTGCTAGATGTATTTATTCTGGTTACAGTTTTTCCCTTTAGTTTAGTACTTTGCCTTTTCTCCCTTGCTCATTGTGTAGTAGGAATCAAGGATATAGTAGGTGCTGTAAGCTATGGAAGCTGAAGCTGCTCTTGTTGCCCCAGGAATTGATGAAGTTTCTCCCACCTTTCTCCTCTCTCAAGTGTAGAGACAGACTCAAAGCTGTGTATAACAATCCAAGTTGGGAAGGACAAGACTGTTTGTACTTGCCCAGAGAGACTGATAAAGCTTCCTGCCCCTTCCTCCCTACCTTGGGTGGGGATGGTGCTATAGTTGTGTGCAACAATCTATGCCATGTGGGTCCAAAATAACTACAGTTGCCCATGTAAACTGACATAGCACCAGACTCCCTCCCTACCAGTGGTAGAAATGGACCCTCTGGAGTGCCCAACAATCTAAACTGTGTGGGCTGAATACACCTGCAATAACCCTGAGAAGTGGAGGTAATACTGTCCTTTCTGCCCATTAAGGCTTGGAGTGGAACCACCAATGCCCAATAGTTCAGTCCCTTCTAGGCCGAAAGTAAGCTCCATTGCCTGGAGAGGCTGAGGAAACAGACTCCCTTCTATCCTATTGAGTGGTGGGGGTGGTTCTATGGGTGCCCAACAGTTCAGTCCCTTTAGGCTGATAATACCTGCTGCTGCCTGTAAAGGCTGAGGAAACACCAGCCCACTCCTGTCTTATTAGCTCATGTGGTTGGATGCATAGACACCCAACAGTTCAGTCCTCATAGCCTGAAAGTACCCACCATTGTCCAGAAAGGCTGTGGAGACATCAGACCCCTCCTGTAATATTGGGGGTTGAGGGGAGAGCCACAAGTACCTGCCAGTCCAGGCTGTGTGGTCCAAAAGCACCTGTAGGTACCCAGAGAGGCTGGGCAAACACAATCTTTTTCTTATCCTATTGGGGATGGGGGTGGAGACACAGCTGCCCAATGGTCAATTTTGTGCATGCCAAAAGCACTTTCAGTTGCCCTGAGAGGCTGAGGGAACATCTCCCTACTATTCTTTGAATAGTGTATTAGTCAGCCAAAGAGGTTCTTTTCAAATATACCAATAATTGGTTGGACTTTATAAAGGGTATTTATTTGGGGTAGAAGCTTACAGTTACCAGGCCACAAAGCATAAGTTTCTTCCCTCACCAAAGTCCACGTGTTGGAGCAAGACAGCTGCCAACATCTGGTAGGGCTCAGGCCTTTGGGTTCCTCTCCTACCGGGGCTGTGTTTCTCTCCAGGCTTAGCGCTTCTTCCACAAGGTCAGCTGTAGATTCTCAGGTGAATGGCCCTCTCCAACATCAGAACTGCATCTCAAAAAATCTGCTTCTCAAATCTGCCCCCTCTTTCTTTGGCCTTGCCCTTTATACTTGAGACCATTCCCACTGAAGGGTGGGGCTCAATGCCTTACTGACACAGCCCAGTCAATGCCCTAATCATAACTCAATCATGCCCAGATGAATAGATCAGTTTACAAGAATGATTCAATTTATATTTTTGGAAATCATAATTAGATAAAACTGTCAAACCATTACAGGGAGACAGAGGTGTAGATGAATTCAAAGGGACTCAACAAACCAGTTCATTTGGGCTGAAACGGCCTGCCATTGCCTGGAGAAGCTGAGGATATGTAGCTCTTCTATCCTATAGGGGTGCTGGAATGCAGACCCAGGTGTCTGACTATTCAGTTTGTGCTGGTGGGGATCACCTGCAGCTGCCTGGAAAGCCTGGTGCAGGTCCCACCAACTTTCTCTCTGTTGGAGTTAGAGATGGAGCCTAGGCTAGAGCTGCAGTCAGATCTTGGTGGAAAGCAGACAGTTCCTAACTTCACTGGATTTTCAGTCAGCCAAGCTTCCCCTCATGCTTGGGGCAGAGTCAAAATTGTGGCTCCTGGACTGTTTCCAAGTTGAACAAAGTCAAACCCTAGCTCTTTCTAGTATTATGCTTGAGCTAGCAGAGTCCACTAATCAGTAGCTGAGGTCAGTGTACAGCTGTCTCTTCCTCCACTGTTTATGGGAAATGGAGCTTCTAACTCCAGCCACGGAATAACTCCTGAGGGAGCTTGCACTGCTAGATTGGGATGGGCTCTGGCCTCTCCAGCATGGCTTGCAGTTTCCAGAGAAGGGATGCAGGTCCCCCCAGATTCCTCACTGCCATAGGTGGACCTGGGGTTTAGGCTAGAGCTGCAATCCTATCTGGGTGGAAAGGAGCTGGTCCCCAGCAGCACCGTGATTTTCAACCAGCTTTACCTCCCCTCATGCTGGGGGAAGAGTGAAAATGGCAGCTACTGACCTCCTTCTGACCTGGACAGGTTCAAAGTTTACCTGTTCCTAGGATTATAGATTAGTCCAACAAATTTACTAATCAGTAGCTGAAGTCAGTGACGCACTGTGTCTTCCTCCTCCGTTTTGTTGGGAAATGGAGCTTCCAACACTTGCCATAGAATAGCTCCCTGGGTGGCTTGCACCATCAGCACCAACCTCCATGGTGTGGAGGGCTCTACTCAAGAATCCTCTCTGCAGATGGGCGGTCTCCTTTTTCCATATTTTCAAGGATGCTGCAAGATGCTCTTTTGGTCTCCTGGGACCCCCAAACAGGTGCTTTAGATACCTCTGGGTTATTACTAATTGCATTGTAGCACAAGCTGACCCCAGGAGCTCCTTACTCTGCCACCATCATGACTTGCCTTGTTCTGTTTTCTTTTATATTGTTGCTGTGGAGTGTGGATTAAATGCTTGTCCTGTGGTCAAGGTAGGCCACTATGTAGGGGTGGATTGTGGTGACCTATCCTCCCCCAAGTCTTCAACATGTAGCCACCTGCATGACTTAGACAAAAGTTAGAGGTTAACAACCCTCCCCAGAGGGGAGTGAATGATAGATGTTATCATAAACTATAATCTTCCCAAAGCAGTAAATGTCCTTGGTAAACATCCTTCTTATGAGCATAGCAAAAACATCACCACACCCTATGTGTACAATTCACGTGATCCTAGCAGAAACTGTTCTCATATACTATGGAATGTCCTTGTTCTGAAACCCCTTATATATCATGCTTCATTTTCTCATCTCTTTGCTGAACACTAACTTCATTCATTCTTTGACTGACCGCCATCAAAGAGTCTCTCCTGTTTATAAGTTCCAATAAAGGGTATACCTGACTAAATGCCAGGTGTGGTCTTTGGTCTTGGGTCCACACCAACTTGTGCCATTCTGGAGCTGGGTTGCAACAGACCCCAACCGATGTGTATGCCTTTCAAGATGACACATGCCTACCTCTATATATGCCCAACCTCATCTCTCTGCCTCTAGACTTAATAGCTCAGGTATAGTCACATAATGTTGATCTGAGGAAATATTTTGTCTGCTCTAGGAAGAAAGGGAAAATTCACCAAAGAAATGTCATGAACTGGCAAATATATCCCAGCAGAAACCATGAAAACATGCTTAGGAATGGATTTTGCAACTCTGGACAATGTGTGAAGGCAAAATATAAGGCTTGAAAAGTGATGATCTGTTGTTATGGAGCCACTTTGCTATAAATAAATACTTTATGGCCTTGAAATTTAGGCAGAATTATGGCCCAGGTCAAATGTGGTAGAGATGTTCAAGTTGCCTTGGCCAAATATTAGTGAAGGGTCAAATGTCTAAGAGAGCTAAACAAATTCAAATTAATTTAGTTTCTAATACCAGTGATATTCCCTGTGAAATTCCAATAGAAGTGTAGAATATAAGAGGCCAGGTGGAAATACTTAATGATCAGAGGCAACTATAATTTCCACAATGAACAGCAAGGCAAGAATGACAAGTGGAGGATCTTGATCTGCAGGTATCTGTTGTTTTGACCAGTTGAAGCAAGATCTATAGGCGGCCAACAAAGCTATTCCTGACATTAACCAAAGGGAAAACAAACAAACAAACAAAATAAGAAGTGGCAAGGAAATAGTTTAAGCCACCGAAATATAACAAGAACAACCTATCACCAAGTTTCTAAAAATGAGCCAGTACTGAGACTTAGTACCCATTATTTCAAGGAGAAGCCAGGTCTACTTGAGGTAGAATCCCATGGGACAATAGCAAGTGCAGTATTCCCAATCCTTTCCTAAAGTTAGTTATGGTCATTTACCAAAGTAACTGAAGACTGTATAAGGGGAAATATTGAGAGATTATGAGGGCTAGGGTCTGAGATAACATTTATACCAGAGAAACAAAAACTCTATCATGGTCCCCTCTTAAAGATTATAGAAAACTTGGGATACGTGAATTCCATTTCACAGGAAATCCAATAGATCAATAGATTTACCATATACAATTTCTCTGGTTCCTGAATGCATAACCAAAATGGAAATACTAAGTAGCTTTTAGAATCCTTACATTGATTTATTTACCTATAGAGTATGAGTTATTGGGATATGCCAAGTAGAAATGGATTTGCACCTTCTACACCCATGAGAGTAAATTAGAAACAATATTGCATCACAGACAGAATGATGGAAATTTTTGTTATATTTAAAGCCTTTATCCAATCTGCTTCTTGTGGAAAAAAAAACAGATAATTGATGACAAATTATACTAGACTAAAGTAAACATAACCAATTGGTATTCTAAATTGCAGCAGCAATGACGGTTATGTTACCTTGTTCTGGCAATTGATATGTAGTCATTAATTTGGCAAATGTGTACTTTTCAATTCCTGTCTGGGAAAAGAATCAAAAGTTTTTGCATTCACTTGGAATTGACAGAACAGTTGGAATTATTCTATCATAATATTGTCTGAAGGGATCTTGAGCATCTGGAGATGTCACAGAAATACACAGTTTTCTACAATATTGATGAGTAAATAATAGGATCTAAGTAATAGTAAATGGCAGTTACTTTCTGTAAGACAATAGTCCCCACAGATATTCAGGGACATGATACATTAATAATGGTTTTAGGTGTCCAGTAGTCTCAATATTCCAAGGCATCCCTTCACTAAATAAAGGACAACTTATTGTACCCTGTAACTCCTAAGACTAAAAAAATTGCCACAGAATTTGATATAACTTCTTGAATTCTTGAAGGGGCACACTACACCTGAGTATTCTGCTCCAACCAATTTATCAGGTAATTTAAAAGGCTGCCTATTTATTTTTCCTTTTTAAAATTTAATTACTTAAGTATATTTTATATCTCATGTACTTCATCCATTTCAAGAGTAAATTCAATAATTTTTAGTAACTTTACTGGGCGGTGCAGCTATCACCATATTTGAGTTTTAGAACATTTTCATCTCCCCTTCAAGACCTTGTAAGGTTAATCCCTACATCCAAACCAGCCCAAGGAAATGAGTAATTTATTCTTCTGTCTCTATGAATTTGCCTCTTGTGATCATTTAATATGAATAGATATATAAATATGAATGCATTTGTGTGGCTTTTCATTTAGCATAATGGCTTAGACATCCATCCATGATGTAGCACGTGCTAGCAGTTCATTAATTTTTGTTGCTGAGTTGTATTCCGTTGCATGGATTTATAACATTTGTTTATGCATTCACCAGTTGATGGATATTTATGTTGTTTCCAGTTTTGTGCTATTATGAATAATGCTGCTAGGAATATTCAAATGTAACACATTTCAAATTAGTTAAATTGATTTCAATTTTGAGTCCTGTTAGAGGTCAGGTGCTACACAATGGGAAACTGATGTCAAAATGCATAGGAAAAGATAGTTTGTTACTCACAGATTCCATAAAAAGGTGCCATGAGGGGTCCACGGATTGTATGATCAGTTCTGGTGGTTCAACCAGCAGGTGGGTAGCACAAAATCAGAACAAGTGAGGTCTGTGGGCTTGTGCCTTTATTGTGGTCCATGGGTGGAGGTTGTAGATTTCTGGCAAGGGTTAAGAGTTGATTTATTATAAAGCATATTTGTATGAAAAGATGAAGGAACTGGTGGTCTGAAGGCAGTGGGGATGGTTAGCCAATAATTTGGGACCATTTGTGGGTTTTGGTTGAGGTATATGTTTAGTGTGGTTGGTGGTCACATATGTGATCTGGGGGAGTTTATGCAGCAGGGATGGAAAGCTGTTTATTAATGAGGCCAAAGGTCAGTGATAAAGCAAGTGGCTCCCAAAGTAAGATGGATGCTGAGTCTACACAAATTTTTGAGAGTTATGATGCAATGCTTTATTTTTACATATAGTTTCACATCTCTTATGTTTATACCTAAGAATGGAATTGCTTGGTCATATAATAGTTTTATGTTTAACTTTTTGAGAAGCTGAGAAATTCTTTTCCAAAGTTATGGCAACATTTTCCATTCTCAGCAGTAATTGACCTATCTTTAATTTCTCTGATTCTTTCTTCTATCAGCTTAAAGTTGCATATGTGTCACTGCAGTGCATTTTCACTTCAATTATTGCAATTTTAATATATATCTATATTACATTTATATTTTAATTATTTCTCTCACTTTATTAGAGTCTCTATTAGTCTGATTGTTCAGCAGCCTCACGTGTATGATGCACTATTAGTCAGTTGTTTGGCTATAGACAAGCCTATGTTTATGTGGCAGACTGTATTTCCCAAAGATGTCATCATACCTCTCATTCCACATATTCTTCTGCAATGTGACCTTGCCTCTCTCCTATCAAGATTTGCAGTTTCAGATATCACCTGACCCCATATCACTGACTTAAATTGACCAGCCGAGCCTTTTCCAAATCATTGACCTATAAAATTGTGAGCAAAATAAATGGTTATTTCAAAGCTGAAAATGTGGGATGTTTTTATAAACATGAAACTGGAATACTCACCCAGAATGTCTTCCTTATCCCCATGAGATTACTTCACACAAGCTTCCATATCATCCATGTTTCCATATTTAATTCTCCTCTACTCTTTTTATGTCAACTGTCTCAATGAAATACTTTATTAGAGCAGTTGTATGTTTACAGAAATTACAGAGTTCATATATGCCCCCCTCACACCCAATTTTCCCTATTATTACCATTTTGCATGAGTATGGTAATTTTATTACAATTTATGAAACAATATAATTATAGTTGTGCTATTAACTTTAGCTAGCTGTTTACAATACAGAGTACTCTTTTGTGTTGTATAGTTATATAGGTTTGTGTGTGGGTGTGGCAAATTATGTATGACCTAAAATTTCCCTATATATTCCTTTTCAAATATATTCTTTAATGTTAATTACATTCACAGAGTTGTGCTTCCACCACCATCATCCACTACCAAAACATTTCCATTACCTCCAAGCAGAAGCTCTTTACCAATTAAGCATTAACTCACAATTTCCTTCTCCACCCATCTCTTGGAAACTTGTATTCTAGTTTCTGAATTTATGAATTTGCATATTTTGCTTATTTCATATAAGTGGAGATCATACAGTGTTGGTCCTTTTTTTTTTTTTTTTGTCTGGCTTATGTCTTACAACATGATGACTTCAAGGTTCATCCATGTTATAGAATGCATCTGAACTTCATTTATTTTATAGCCAAATGTTATTCCACTATATGTGTATGCCACCTTTAGTTTATCCATTCATTTGTTAAAGTACAATTGTGCTACTTCTCCTTTTTGGCAATTACAAATGATACCAATAAGAACAACAATGTGCAAATATCCCTTTGCATCCCTACTTTCAATTCTTTTGGTTATATACCAAGAAATGGGATTGATGTGTCCTATAGTAATTCTATATTTATCTTTCTGAGGAATCACCAAACAGTTTTCCTCAGAGGCTGCAACATTTTACATTCCAATTAACAATGTACATGTATTTCTATTTCTCTACATTCTTTCCAACACTTGTTATTTTCCATTTTTTTAATAGCAGCCATTCCTAGGAGGTGTGAGATGGTATCACATTGTGATTTTGATTTGCACTTCCCTAATGGCTAAAGTCATTGAGCATCCTTTCATGTATTTATCAGCCACTTCCATATTGTCTTTGGGGAAATGTATATTCAAGTCTTTTCCCCATTTTTTAAATTGGGTTGTTTGCCTTTTTGTGGTTGAGTTATAGGATTTCTTTATAAATTCTGGATATTAAATCCTTATCAAATACATGGTTCCCAAATATTTTCCTTTCATTCTGTAGGCTAAATACTTACTTTCTTGATATAGTTCTGTGATGCACAAAAGTATTTTATTCTGATGAAATCCTATGTATCTATTTTTCCTTCTTTTTTGTGTTTTTTGTTGTAAAATCTAAGAAACCATTGCCTAAAACAAAGTATTGAAGGTATTTCCCTGTTTCCTTCTAGGAGTTTTATAATTTTAGTTTTTATCTTTAGGTGTTAGATCCATTTAAGTTAATTTTTGTTTACTGTGTAAGGTAGGGTTCCACCTTCATGTTATCATGCACAGATATGCAAATTTCCCAGCACCATTAGTTGAAGAGACTATTCTTTCCCCACCATGTGGACTTGGCACTTACGTCAAAATCAACAGGCCAAAGGTGGGAGGGTTGATTTCTGAAGTCTCAATTTGATTCCATTGGTCTCTATGTCTAACCTTGTGCAAGTACCAAATGGTTTTGATTTCTGTAGTTTTGAACTAAGATTTTAAATCAGGGAGTGTGAATCCTCCAACTTTCTTCTTCTTTTTCAAGATAGTTTTTTGGCCCCTCACCCTTCCATAGGAATTGGATGGTTTTGTGGAAATTCTAAAGATGTCCGTTGGAATTTTGATTGGAATTTCATGGGCTCTATATATCACTTTTAGCAGAATTGACATCTTATCAGTATATCCTTCCATTTATGCAATTATTCCTTAATTTTCTCAGCAATGTTTTAATTTTCTGTGTACAATTGTTTACATCTTTTTAAAAAAATATTCCTAGATATTTGACTATTTTAGTTGTTATTGCAAATTGATTTTTTTCTTGATTTCCTCCTCAAGTTATTCATTATTAGTGTATAAAGTCACCACTTTTTGACATGTCGATCAAGGACCCTGCCACTTTGCTTAACTCTTTTATTAGCTATTGTAGATTTGTGGTAGAATTTTCAGGATTCTCTATGTATATATTCATGTCACTTATAGACAGAAAGGAGTACCAAATTTTGTTAAATGCCTTTTCTTCATAAATTGAAATGATCATATGGTTTTTGTCCTTCATTCTATTATTATAGTATGTTGCATTAATGATTTTTTTATTTTGAATCACACCTGCATATCTGCAATAAATCTCTCCTGAACATGGTAAATATTTTTTAATGTACTGTTGGATTTGATTTGTTAGTATTTTGTTGAGAAATTTTGCATCTATATTCATGAAGATTAGTGGTTTGTAATTTTCTTTCTGTCTGATATCTTTATCTGGCTTTTTTTTTTTTTTGTATTAGGATACTGATCTCATAGAGAAGAGTCAGACAATCTTCATTCCTCTTCAATTTTTCAGAAGAGTTGAGCAGTATTCATTTTAATTCTTTAAATATTTGGTAGAATTCAGTAGTAGAGCCATCAGGCAATTGGCTTTTATTTGTTGAGAGTTTTTTTGTTACTGATTCGATATCTCTTTACTTGTTATTATTCTGTTGAGATACTGTATTTCTTCATGAATAAGTGTAAGTAGCTCATGTGCTTCTTTCTAGGAGTGTGTCCATTTCATCTCGATTACCTAATTTGTTATCAATTGTTCATAGTTTCTTCTTATAATCCTTTTTATTACTGTGGCATCAGCATTACTATTCTCCCTTTCATTTCTGATTTTAGTTATTTGTGGCCTACCCTCTCTTTCTTTTTATCCATCTTGCTAAAAGCTTATTGGTTTTATTGATCTTATCAAAGAACCAACATTTGGTCTCTTTGATTCTGTTTTTTCAATTCTATTTTCATTTCAACCTGAAGAACTCCCTTTAACATTTCTTGTAGTGCATGTCTCTTGATGACAAATTCTTGGAATTTTTGTTTATCCTTGAATGTCAGAATGTCTCCTTCAGTTTTGAAGGATATTTTTTTCCAGATGAAATTTTTGACTAACAGTTTTTCTCTTTCATTACCTTACATATGCCATACCATGGCCTTCTTGCCTCTAACTTTTCTGATAAAGAGTAAATACTTTTTCTTATTGAAGTTCCCTTTTATGTGATAAATCACTTTTTTTCTCCCTTCTTTCATAAATCTGTTTTTATCTCTTACATTCAACATTTTGATTAGTATATTTTTGGAGTAGGTCTATTAGATTTCATCATATTTGGATTTCATTGTGCTTCTTGGATATTTATAGTCTTTCTTATAATTTGGGAAATTTTTGGTTATTATTTCCTTAAATATTCTTTCTGCCTACTCTCATTCTGCAAGCATTCAGGTGATGTTTCTTCTGTGCTTCTCTGTCAGTTTTCACATAGTACAGTACAGTTTTTCACTTGTAATATGGTTTCCATTAAGTAAAGCAATTAGTTTACATAATATATATTTTTCTATAAATACCAAAATAATAATTTCCATTATCTAACTTAATGACTAGCATATCCTAGACACTGATTAAATGATTCTTGAAAGGACATTTTATTTCAATGGAATACCTGCTGTTGTCAATAAGAGAAGATGTTGCTAAAGGTGCTAGAAACAAGGAAAGTTCTTTATATACACAGAAGAAACAACTTTGATAACCATGTGTTTTTGGATAAGGCTAGACTTTTCAGTTATAAACAAGAATATAAAAATAAGTTAATCCCTCTGATGTCAAATATAGGTTGGAATTTCTATTGAGAACTTGCAAATATACTGAAAACCAAGGTACCTTTTTGCCATTGCAGCACTCCTCATGTTATTCTTTTCACTAGTCCTTTAATTTCGTTACTTGTTGTCTGCTGAAATATATTGACCTTTTCACTGCCACATCAAACTAAAAATGGTTAAGACATAATTGATTCCCATTGAATCTTTAAATCTTGCCCTTATAATTGACTAATTAACTAACATGTATCTCTCCTGAGAACCCATCATAACCCAGAGACTTTGTAATGTTCTAGTGAGAATAAAAGAAATGAGGCTTCATTGCAAGCATCAGAAAATAACTTAGTCAGTGGCTTTTGATGAACAATAAACAAATAAATGGAAAAAAATCTTAGCTATTCTTGAAATGCTAGTGCCATAAAGCAGGGGCAAAGGGAACACAAAGAGGAAGTTGTTAATTCTAACCCAGGATATCACCTTTAGACAAAAGCAGCATTGAGAAAATAGCATCAACTATTTTTTCAGTAATAAATATTGAGTACTATATATTGATTACAGGTGATGTCAGTGAAATTGGTGGAGGAATTGGGAATGGAGAGATTTAAATGCAGAGGAACATTCTCTGGTATGGCTGACAACAAATTAAGTCAAATCTTAATATTTAATTAGATTTTTCCCCCATTGACACTACATGGTTTCAATTTTTTTTTAAATTATGGGCTTTGCTGAATCCAAATCCACATCTACATGTCACTTGATAAGAAAATTTCATTTATTAACTCATTTATTTGTCAAATATTATTTAATTCCTACCAAATGATGGAGTTTTTTTCAGGTTTTGTGGTTAACTGGTCATCAAAAGAGTTCCAATGCTTTTAAGTTTGGAACAGTTTCTAAGAGACTTATTTTGCTTTTCCACATTGTATATCTGTGCCAGGTTTCCTCTGGGTGTCAATACTCAGGAGAAAAATTACAGGGCAGTTGTGCATGTATATACTTAATTTCTGTAAATTTCTCCAACTTTCTCTCCAAACTGATTTATCCTCCCACAAATACTGCATGAGGAGTCCTGGTTCCCCACATTTTGTCATCAGTTTGCTTTATCCAGCTTTCTATTATCTGTCATTTGATGGTGCAAATTTTTATTTACATTAAACTTTTTTTCTCCTAAGTCTGACATGAGTCAGTATTTGAATTTTCTATAGATGGAATCATACACTACATACTGTTTTGTGTTTGGGTTTTTTAAAATCAACATTTAAATTTCATACTACTCTTGCATATAATAATTTTCAAAACTCCAGTAGGTGTGAGAAGGTGGATATTACAATTGGAGAATTCTAATTCCTTTTTCTTTGTTATGAGTGTAGAAGAGCAAAAAATTATTCTTTGCTTATTTGCTCTGTCACTTTATTTCATAGCCCTCTGTTATGTTCAAACTCTTTCTGGAATTTGGGAAGGCAGGCATTGCAAGAGTGTCTCTTAAAACTTGGGTAAAAGTTACAGGTAGTATGGAGTTGTGAGGAGGTGCTCGCGTTCTGAAGGTACATTGTCTGAGTTTGAATATGACTTCTTCCACTTGCTAAGTGTGGAATCTTGGAGAAGTTATAATTTCCCTTTTCTTATTTTCCTTCATATATAAAATGGGAATAAAATGTGTACCTAGCTCACAGAGTTTGTTAAGGAGATTATATTAGTATAAATAAAACAGTGAAAATACAATTGGCACATATAAGGGATCACTCAATATTATACCTTACTCATAGTTACCATCTTTGATATGACTGAGACAATTAAAGGATTCAGTAGACATTTCTGGTCATTTACTTGATTTCTCATCAGACTCAATTTTTCAAATATTGTCTTTTGAATGTAAGTTGTAGTATTGCATTTGGACACTCTTGCTAGTGGCCTCCAACAAATCCTGTTTCTCTAAACATGCCAACCTATCTGACCAGTTGTCCTTAACATAAAAACTTTGGGGAGAATAACTAAGCAAAATAGACTTGCAAAATAAGGTGATAATAAGTGTTATGAAATTTTAGTTCCTTCTAAAATTTGAAGGGATCATTCTTACTTTTAGGGAAGTTAAGACAGCTTTTAAATTTATGGCAGATAATGGATTCAAAACATGAACAAAGATCTTAATATCCAGATAATTTCCTCTTCCTAGACTGCTTTATTTTTTCAGAAGTGTTAATTCTTAATGATAAGTTAGAGGGCTGTGATGTCCATCAGGATTCTGGACTTAGCTGACTTGTACTGGTAGAAGGAATTCTCTGAAAAATTATATTGGGCTTTGTCTCTGAGAAAAGCTAGTTTAGTTTAGAAAGACTAAAAAAAGCTTGACTGTGCCATTGGGAGGTATAATTAGGACTGCCTATAGTTTTCCTACTGAGACATTATTAAGACTCCAGCTCAAACTTTTACTTAAATTCTCCATTTTCCTAACCCTTTGTTTCTTGTTTAAAGCTAAGAATAGAAAAACAGAATTATAGTCAATAGGTGTCACCCATCGTCCTTATAGATTTGAGGTGTTTCATTTTTTGCTGAGAATTTCAACTTCCAATTTTAGACTCATTTGCTTAGATTTCTTATACGATCCTAGATTTCTTATATCGTCTAAAAATTATTTACCTCTACCTACTGGAAATGTTGATTATAATGCAACAGCAATTAGGTTTTTGTCAAATACTCCAAATGTGCATGACCTGTAGTTTTTATTGCTAAAATATTTCATTTTGTAAAAATCTCAAAATAGTAACTCTAGTGTATAAGCATATTAAAACCAGAAATTCTCCTGGCTGTAGCAGGGCTGTCTCAAAACATATATGTGTAATTTGTTGTTTGATTTTTACTTTTCAGAAAAAAATTGTCCTAGTTATGTCATGAACTAAAATATGATATAAGATATTGAGAAACAAAAGAAGCATACTATTATTGTAGATAAGACATTACCTACTACTCCTAAGAAAATCAGAAGAAATTTGAATTATTTAGAAGTTTCTATATAGTCACTAATTACAGAACAAATATACAAAAAATGTAGCTTTTCTACATTTCAGAAAAGACAAATAAGAAAATACAATTGCAAATGAACTCATAAATGTACAATAAAATAATATAGCTAATATTATGTTTCAGGATTTAATTAAGGAAGTTATAAAGGATTCCTAAGGGACTCAAAAGAAGACCTGAGTAAGTGCTGAATTAAACCATGCTCTAGGATAAGAAAGCTCAATATTGTCATTAGCATATTATATTTATCACTAAATAATGTCTAAGATTAATACATTTATAATCATTTATGTTTCAAATTATTAGATAAAATCATTCTATTTTTTTTTTTAAAGATTTATTTATTTTATTACATATCTCCCCTTCCCCCCT
>PVKH010015601.1:0-16038 GCA_004027955.1 Chaetophractus vellerosus
TATCAGATGGCATTCACAGCTGACTTCCTAGGATTAAGCTAAGAGGTACAGACTAATTATTTTCTGTGCCTGAGCAGCTTTAAACCGGTAGAATGAATAAAAGTCTTGTTTGAAAGCTGATGGAAAAAACGCTTAATAGTGTGATAGAGCCAGGTTCTGGAAGTGTTGAATATTGGGAGGGGGTGGCATGACCAATAATAATAGAATAAATGTTCAATTGTTCTTGAACTGCTTTCCTTTTCTCAGGTCCTGGAGTGAGTGTTCCTCTGAGAAGAGACCTTGAGGTCCTGGGGATCCAGATCACACTATGGTGCAGAGGTCCTCAGTGAGGGAAGCTATTTCTGTGTAATGTTTGCTTCCCCTTCCATCAGTCTGTCTAGAATCAGTATGAGAAAAATCCTTTATAACAAAAGAACTGTCAAGTGTCTTGTGTTGTGCTAAAATCCTGTTATGTCAAATACTGACTTGAAATTACCTTTAAAGGGAGCTGTTGGTATCTATTTGCTACACATACCCACAAAAAGTCTCTTTATATTATTCTTTGCTATAATGATAGTTGACCTATTCTTGTTCTTGGTGATTTGTTTTTTGCTTTGATAATCTTATCATGCAGAAAATATTCTTTACTTATTTTTTTGAAAATATTCTTTAAAAATCTACAAATATTTTATCTATCTTTAGCTTCAGCTACATCATGAAAGTACAAAAGAGGTTCTAGGGTAAACATAAGGATATTACTTATTTATTGGATTTGCCTACAGCTGAAATACTAATTCATTCTTTTAAAAAACCGCCACCTTGGACAGAATTATAATTCTATAATAAAGAAAAGCACTTCATCAAGACTATTACGAGTCTAATGTTATAAATAAATGTTGAGAAGCTAATATGCTATATTAATAATTTTTTTTATTTATCACTCAAATAAAATAGTGAAAAATTCCCTTCAATTTCCCTGTTTCTCCACACCCCCTACTTACCATTATTGGAACAAATTCTCTCCATGTTGTTACCTCTATCTAGTGAGAAAAGAAGCTGCACCAACTCTTTTATTCTTCTAAGATATTTTTTAATCAATGTCTTCCTATTACTTTCCACTGTTTCATAAATCCTCAAGGAAAAAGTTTAAAGAACAGAATATTCTGATGCCTTGGATCTCAACTAAGTATTCTTGAATGAGGAATTATAAAGGATCTCTGCCACTGGATTGAACAAATCCTAGAACCAATTGACAAAACTATTAAAAGAGGATCTTTCCTGAATACATTTTTGAACACAGAACTTTTACTATTGATTTAGTGACTAAAGAAGGAAGCAATAATCATGCAAGCATAGGGATGAATAAATAACAAAAAGACCCATTTTAGTCTATTTTGTGGAAAAGACCAGAAATTTGCATGAGAGTTCCTAACTGAAAGAAAATCACCCACTGTTCCTTTGAAAAGTGAATGACTCATGCAAATTCTAGTTGATCACTAAGGCAGGAAAGAGTGAAAGAAAAAGCTCCTGATACTTGGGGAACTTTAAAAAAATGAAAAAAAGACTTGCCCACATGATCGACTACATTTTGGAAGTACTAGAGATCATTAAAACAGCAATAAGGTGAGTAGACTTTCTGGACTCCATCAAGACCTTTCATGGAAGAAAGTGTAAGATGAACAAGGTCTTGGCAGAGCATATGTGGGTGGGGAAGGGTGATTTCTGGCCTCTTCACAAGAAAGCGGTATCCCTTCTGAATCCAGGTCAAAATTAGAGCCAGTTCCCGGTGCTTCAAAAGAGTAAACTCCTCTTTTCTTTTTCTCTCAACACTTAAAGATTTAGTTTTCTACTATGTATGCTGAGGAGGCAGAAGATGAATATAATAGATTGCACCCTCTTTCTTAATTTCATTATTTTCTGAGAGAATCTATAACATCTCCTTGGACCCCAGGGGGACAATCAAATTCAGGTTTTCATTAACTAAACCTCACTACTTCTCTTGGCATTTTCTCAGTTCTTCATTACTCCCAAAGTAAAATTGAATATCCAAACTATATTTACCATCTTTTAAAAAATGTTGCAAAACTCAATAAATACTTTCTAATGTAGTTTTATGGCAATGTACATTTATTATTATATTACATTTCCCTTTTTAATTACCCATTTAAGACACTCTTGGATAATTGCTAGTCTTCCCCCTTTATTGCAATCAATTCATTTAGAAATTACTATGACAAAGTTTCTCATTTCTTATTTATCTAGCTCTAAGGATATGTTCATTGCAACTGGTCAAATGTACTTGCTTTCCCATTAATGAACTAAACGTTTTTCTCTGAAATCAATGCCAAACCAGGTAAAATTCATTTATGGTCCAAGCAGACCTAGAGGAAAATAGGGGAGAAATAGCACCATTCTAAGATACTGGTGCCTATCTCTAAAAACTCAAATTACCCTATTTTTATTTTATCACCAAACATACATTGTTTGATTGTCAGCCTGCTGACTCTGACCACAGTTGTTAGGTATCTTGAAAGTACAATGTTATTGTTATTTTTAAATGGATATTCATGTTTCAGTTAACACAGAGATTGCATGTTTCAATAGGTAGGACTCCACTGCCAAAACCAAAATCAAAATTACGAATGTGGAAAGTATTTCTTTTAAAATGATAAAGGGAGGTACACATTCCGTGTAATATCACATTTCAGGACTACATTGCTAGAACATATTGTATTGTCAAAGCATTTCATCAAAATTATTTAATGAATCTCTGATCCAGTAAAATCTCCTTCTTCAATTCCATTTCCTTTCCATCTATTTAACAGAACATAAGAAAAATTTACTTTCTGCTTATGCCATTAATTTCCCGTGTCTGAGTATGTGTACAAATATGAGTGGAGTAAAAGAAAAGCTAAGTTCACACCTGGCATTTTAACTGACCAAACTAATGTAGGGCAATTCTAGTGTATCGTCAATTGACACAAATCTCCTAGTAGAATTTTATAATGAGAAATGTTAATAAAGGTAGGCAAAGAAAATGTGCAAAACAACAATATTTCAAGGAAACAAAGCTTCATACTATTTTTCCAAGGACCTGTCAGACTATAGAAAACAAGCCACCCAAATTGCTCGTTGGCTTAATGAGACAACAGTCAGTGCTTCCTTTTCATATAAATACAGAGTCACATAATTGGATCATCCCAGTGATAATTGAACTTCTAGGAAACAGAAGTGAGAGAAAGAGTGATAATTTATAAAATCAATAACTGAAATATGATAATTAGCCTTTGCCTTGTCTAATGACCCTGTGCTAGATCTGTTTTTACGCAAGCTTCTGCTATTGCTCTTTTGTTATTAACATTTAGAGAGCTCTTCTACCAAGGAGGGGCCTCTGTGCTAAGCTATTAAGATACAGTGTTATATTTTATCCTCACAACTTTCATTGGCTAGGTACAACTGTTATCCCTGATATACATATAAATAAACTGAGGGACAGAGAGTTAAGTGAGGGTTCCCTAAACACTCAACTAGCAAGAAGTCTCTCTCCAGAAGCCAGCCCTCACTGCTCTACCATGTAGTGGCCATGTTTATCAGTGGTCATATTTAGAAGGAAACATAAAAGAAAACCCCATCTTAAACTAACAGAATTTTTATTCTTAATATTCACTCAATCAGTAACTCTAAAGTTCTGATTCTAGGAAAAAGAATTCCACCAATTATTTTCAGGTCCGAGAGACAAGCCAGCACATCTCAAGTTTTGGAAGCTATTTTTTATTAGCATCAGGTCATGGGTATTGTGAGGTGACAATCACTGCCAAACTCTAATATTATTTTAAAATTTATCTTTTTAATCAAATGAATACTGGTTTGGGAGAAAATCATACAAATGATGTTTGTTGTTATCTATGGTTTATTTTACCTGACCGTGTGTTTTGTTCTGTAACTCATACTTTCAAAAACATCCTATTTCTCTAAAATATAAACTTAAATGATTTTCTAAAAATGCCTTATTTGAAAAATATAGGCAATATTTTTTAAATTACTTAAATAATATTTAGAAAGGTGATGCCTCATTATAACATTATCTTTGAACTTTCTCTTTTAAAAACTTTCTTTCAGGGGGCCGGCTGTAGCCCAGTGGATACGGCGCTAGTTCACCACATGGGAGGCCCCGGGTTTGGTTCCTGGGGACCTCTCTGGGCGGGCAGACCTGTGCAGTGAGCTGACTTGGGGCATCGCCGCAAAACAGGGGAGACAGAGCAGACACAGAAGAACACAAAAATGAACACAGCAAGAGCAAGCAGAAAGGGGGGGATATGTAAAAATAAATAAATAAATAAATAAATAAATAAATAAATAAATAAATAAATAAATACCTCATTCAAATTCACTTCTTTAAAAAAAAAAACAACTTTCTTTCAAGGACCTACCATACTGATTTACCTAATTTTTCCTGTTAATATTTTTTCTTTTATTATTTTTTTATTTACAAACACTCAATACCCAACATGCAAAATTAAGCTTCACTTAATTTTAATTTTACAACGACTAATTATATATGATAGTTATCATTGACTTAAGTGGTCAAATTAAAATGCAGGGACTAATCATTGTTAAATAGTTTCCCTAGAATCACACAACTAGCGGCAGAAGACTTGATTCTGTGTGTCTATATTTCAGATTCCAATTTCTTCCATGAACTTACGTCAGCTTCTGCTCCTTGCCTCCTCTTTCAATGTGAAATAATCCCATATTCACTCATTCACTCATCATTTATGCATTCATTAATTCACTCATTCTTTCATTGAACAATTATTCATTTAGCATCTGCTTGTTTCAGGTGATATTCTGAACACTAGGTAGCACCACAGGCATCAAAATACTTGTGGAGCACAATCAAGACATTGCACGAGAGGGATAGAACTGTGCAAGCTCTCAAGGACATCTCTGTTAGGGAAGCTAGACAAATAATGTGGATGCTGAAGAATGTTTTAAGTTTTTGTTAATAAATGGGTTTAGCTGGTACAATGGTGGGACAAAAAGTAAGCAGTTCTAAATTGTGACTAGAAAAGACTGGGATGGTGTCTTGGAAGAAGTGAACTTGGAAAATGAACAGAAACTTGCTAAAGGTGAGAAGGAAAAGGGCCCTTCCCAGGTAGGGAGAATAGTGTGTGCTAAGGACCAGGGGCTAGATAGAATATAAGAACTATTAACTGACACAGTTGGTGTGGTAGAGAGTAGAGTCAAAGATGATGCTCGCATTTTTTACTTGGACAGCTGGGTACATGGCAATGCAACTTATTAAAACAGGGAATGTGCAAGGAGTGGGGCTTTGCTGAGAGAAAAGAGCAAGGGTAGTCCTGGAGATAGCAATGATTTGTTCATTTGTAGTAGCCTGAGTTTCTCTAGGGGATCACATTTAGCACAGAATCTGATGCATGGTAGGTACTCAATACTTGTTTGCTGAATCTAGATTTCGCCTGTCCAATGTTTATTTTTCTTGGCCTGAAAGGTTTTTTTTTTCCCTTAATTCATTATTCAAAAAAAAAAAAAAATGAAAGAGGAGCAGATGTGGCTCAAGCAGTCGAGCACCTGCTTCCCACATGGGAGGTCCCGGGTGGGTTTGGTCCTTGCCTCCTAAAAACAAAACAAAAACAAACAAAAAGGAAACAAACAAAAAATACCAACCCATGTGGCCCAGTGGTTGAAGGCCAGCTTCCCACACATGAGGTCCTAGGTTCAATCTCCGGCCCCAATATGTCCAAATTAAATTGAAAAAAAGAAAGAAAGAAAAGGAAAGGAAGAAAAGAAAGAAAAGGGAGGAAGAAGAGGAAAAAAGAAAAGAAATAAAGAAAAGAAAGGAAGAAGGAAAGAAGGAAAGAAGGAAGGAAGGAAAGAGAAAACACACTACCAAACAGGAGGGGATCGGCTATAGCTGAGGGCAGGTATGACATGAGGACCATTAAAAATGAGCACTCAGGAGCGGGGTGAGATGCCTTAGCTAAGTGCCTTTGTTGATTAGGGCTGGATTTCTTATTAACTAGGCTAAGATTAAAAAACAAAAACACTAAGAGTCAAGGACTCAACTGCTCCTCCATAGACAACAAGTTTGTGGAAATCATGAAAAAGCCCTTGCTCTGGTTCCTTTAGCAATACACCCAGACCAGAAAATCCACTCCCTCAAAAACAAAGGCGACCATTAAAAGGATGAAGAAAACTACCGAACTGACCATTAACTGAATTATTAAGAGAGAGGGGGAATGAGTGATCTTTATCCAAAGAGTCAGAAACTATTTATAGAAGTATTTGAATTCCAAGCAATAAAACTACTCAGTTTTGAAATAATGAAAAGAACCATTTTACATTTCTCAAGGTAAGTATTTGCCTGTGTATAAGATGAAGGCATTTCAGTCCAGAAGAAAAAATAACTAAGTGCAGAATTTTCCCCAGTTCATCCTCCAATTCATAGGTATCCTGTTTAAAAAGATACAGACCTACACTTACTAACCCTGTAATTGTAAAATGATTTTGTTATTAAGCTTTGGTTTATTCCAAGCCTTCTGGATAATCTCAAGCAGTACTGCACTTGTTGTTCAACTCTAAAGATTTTGTAATAAAAGTTTAATGAGTTACTTATTATTACAATGTTTATAGCCATTATTTAAAGGTGAACAGCAATGACGTAGAGGTAGTGCGCATTTGGTATAAAATGTATTCAACTCACATATCAGTTAATGCTACAGTGATTTTTTAAAAATCTCTTATCAATACACACGTCTAAGGGCAAGGTAGCTAAACGATGACTTTACTCCAAGTGTGGCTAAAAACAAAACTAAGGAAGGATTTCTCACTTGTAATCATGTCAAATCCAGATCTTAACTTGTGGTATTTCAAAATTTTCTAACAAAAATTTCTTTTTATTACAGCATTTGAACATATTTCACAAGGGTACATATATAAAGCACGAGGACAAAGAGTTGAAATTAGGTCCTGAAGGCACTGAATATTTCTATTTAAAAGCAAAACATATTCTATTAATAATCATATATATTAAGGAAACATATCAAAGTAAATCTAGTTTATCTGATTTCTGTCTAACTGAAATACAATGAAACCAAAGGCTGGTCACATGTCCAAACAACACTTTCTTATCCATGCAAAAACAGTCTACAAGTTTTTGAGGTCTATTTCCGACAGACGAGATTTTCCAGAAATTATGAAGTTCTGCTTTAACCATAGAAGTTCTTAAATTATTTAAAAAATGGGATACACACACATATACACAGGATCTGGACAAACATGATAAACTCAGAAGCATAACAAGGTTAACTGCCCTTACTGAAATAAAATTAATTTAGATTTTAACTCAGACCATAACTTCTCATTTTTTAGATAATGACAGATGGGTTCTGTGAAAAATATGGCTGAAACCAGAGACTGATTTTCATAATCTTTTATGTTGTATTTTTATATCTGAATTACTCGTTAAAACAATTTGAATATAAGAATTATTACAGAATCCAGTACATTGCTCATATTCTGGAAGCATGCAGAATCAAACCAAGGTTATCACAACAGATGCAAAATGTATATTAGAAGAACACAGAGAAAAATGAGCAAGTAGAATGAAAGTAAAACCAAATTAACTCATAGCCACAAAACGGGGAAAACAAATTTTTTGCCTCTAATCTTCCAAGTCACTCCCACAAAAGAAAAATACAATAAATGCCAAACGATGACATTTGTTTGTTTATTCTACATGATATGTATAGATGGCTATATCCAATGTTTCCAAACTTTAACTATAAAAATTGTAGTTGCAGACTTCTGGGGAAGATGGTGGAGTGGGGAGTTCCAGGACTCAGTCCTTCCACCAAAGCAACTATTAAAAAGGCAGGAACTGTCTGAAACTACTATTTTGAAACTCTGGAGATCAGAACACAGTACAGCATCCAGGAAAGAGCAGGAGGAAGAGACAGGTAAACTATGGTAAAGAACAGTAAATTGCTCTCTCCACATGATAGCCACTGGCTCCCATCCCCCACTCCTGTGGCAGGCTGACGTGGGGTCCAGTACAGGGGTGGGCAGTGCCAATTACTGATCACAGCTTTTGATTAGGATCACTGGGCATCCAGCTCTGAGGGCAGCTATTGTTTCAAACTGCCCTGGACATAGGAAGCAGCAGCCATTGTTTCAACCTCACCCTGGACAAAGGGAATGACAGCCATTGTTTCAACTCTCCCCAAATTAGGGGCAGAGGTGGTGGAGATTAAAAGACACAGCTGCAAGATACAGTTAGCTGAAGGGCTACATTTGTTGGGCAGACCAGGAACAATCAGACTTGGGGAAACATCAGAGGAACTTTTGGCACACCTCCCGAGCCCCTCCCCCAGGGCACTTTGGAGCCAGTCTGCACCCTCTTCGTGGGTCCCTGGGCCTATTTTGGCTGGGAAAGACTAACTTGAGAAATCCTCTCTGGGGTGACCCAACTCCCAGAATTAGCTCTCCAGGCAAAAACAGCTAGAGACAATAAAAGGAGTGTAAAAAACTATAGAGGCAGATAGTCTGGGACAAAGGCCTATCCAGGAAAGGCAGCTCTGTCTCCTGGGAAACAAAGGTTTGACCCAACCAAACTCTTATAAGCTGAGGAACTCCAAAACAATAAACAAGCAAAAGCCCAGGACAAGACAGAGGCCAGAAATACAAGGTAAACCCTGTACATTGCATTTGCCTTGGGCTGGCCTTCCTGATAAGAGGGTTGATGCTCAAGAAATATCTGTCTCATCCCCAGATGGTTACAAAACCAAGAAACAGACATTTCAGGGAATAAATCCCAGTGTTAAATTTTTCAAATATTACAATGTGTACTGTGCAACAAAAGAGTACAAGGCAAAGAAATAGGAAATGATGACACCTCCAAAAGAAGAGGATAAATATACAGAAAACACCAATGAAGAAAATGAGACTGTGGATATACTGAACAAAGTCTTTTAAAAATAATGTTAAAAATGCTCAAGGAGAGGAAGAAAAGTACAGAGAAAGAACTAAAGGATATCAGGAAACAATGAGCAATTTGAGAGTCTAAGTAAAGAGAGAGAAATGTTTAAAAGGAACCAAACAGGACTACTGGAGTTGAAGACCACAATAACTGAAATGAAAAAAATGCCCAGGAGGATTTCAAGAGCAGATGGGAGCTAGCAGAAGAATCAGTGAACTTGAAGATAAGAAACTTGAAATGAGTCAGGCTGAGGAGCAGAACAAAGAGCAATTATTAAAATGAAAATAGCCTAAGACACCTCTGGGACACCGTCAAGCACACCATATATGCATTATAAGCGTCCCAGAAAGAGAAGAAAGGGAGAAAAAGGCAGAAAGAATAGTCAAATAATTAATAACAGGGATCTTCCCAAACTTAGCGAAAGGCATGAATATACACATCCATGAAGCTCAGAGAACACCAAACAGGATAAACATGAAGAAAAATACGTTCTATCATATATTTATTACACTGTCAAATGCAAAGGAAAAGGAGAGAGTGCTGAAAGCTGCAAGAGAAAAGCAATGTGTTATGTACAAGGGAGTCCTAATTAGACTGATTGCCAATTTCTCACCAGAAACCATGGAGGCAAGAAGGCAGTGGGTTGAAATACTTAAAGTGCTGAAAGAAAACAACTGCAAATCAAGAATGTTATATCTGGCGAGACTCTTTCAGCAATGAAGGAGAAATTAAGAGATTCTCAGATAAACAAATGCTGAAGGAGTTCATCACCACTAGACCTGAATTCCTAAAGGGAGTTCTTCAGGCTGAAAGGAAAGGACAGTAGACAGTGTTTCAAAGCAGCATAAGAAATAAAGACCTGTGATAAAGGTAATCATTTGAGTAATTATAAATGCCAGTATTATTGCATTTTTCATATGTAACTCCACTTCTCACTTCCTGCAGGTGGTAAAATGCAAATACATAAAAGCCATAAAATCTCGATTTTTGATCATACAATGTACAAAGATATAAGTGGTAACAAGTACAAAAAACGGTGGGGAGACAGAGAGAAATAGGAAAAGTCTATGTGCATGCTATTTAAGTTAAATTGGTATCAAACCAAACATGATTGTTACATATTTAGGATGATAAATTTTAAGCTCATGGTAACTACAAGGAATATAGATGAAAAATATATCCAGATAGAAATGAGAAGGCACTCAATAGGGCACAATATTAAAAAGCAAAGAAATGTAAAAGTAGGCATTAATGGAAGTGAGGGACAAAAATTGAATAATGCTTACAAAGGCAAAATAGTAAAATAGCAGAAAAAGTATTTTCAGTAGTGACTTTAAATGCAAATGGATTAAACTCTCCAGTCAAAAGGCAGAGATTGGCAGAATGGTTAAAAAACCGTGGCCCAACCATATGCTGCCTGCAAGTGACTCACCTCATATTCAAAGATACAAGTAGGTTGAGGGTTAATGGGGGAAAAAAAAAAAATATATATATATATATGCAAGTAGTAACAAAAAGAGAGCTGGGTGGCTATGCTAATACTGGATAAAATAGACTTGAAGTCAAAAACAGTTATGAGAGACAAAGATTGTCATATTATACTGATAAAGGGAGCATTAAACATGCAAATGTAACAATTATAAATATATATTCACCTAACAGAAGAACACCAAAACATATGAAGCAAATACTGACAGATTTGAAGGGAAAGTTGTAGGTTCTACATCAATAGGAGACTTTAACATACCACTCTCAATAATGGACAGAACATCTAGTCAGAAGATCAATAAGCAAGTACAGGACTTGAATGACACATTAACCATCTAGACATAACAGACATATATAGAACACTGTACCCAACAAAAACAGGATGCACACTCAATTCTTGAGTGCACGATGATCATTTGCCAGGATAGGCCATATGTTGGGTCACAAAATAAGTTTCTCAGTAAATTAAAAAATACTGAAATCATACAATGTCTATTCCCTGACCATAATGGAATGAAGCTAGAAAGTAATAACAGAGGGAGAAAGGGAAAATTCACAAATATGTGGAAATTAAACAATACACTCTTAACCAATCGGTTAAAGAGGAAATCAGAAGTGAAAGTGGGAAATATCTTGAGGTGCATGAAAATAAAAATATAGCATACCAAAACTTATGTGATACAATGAAAGCAGCGCTGAAAGGGAAATTTATAGCTCTAAATGCTCGCATCAATAAAGAAGACAGACTTCAAATCGGGACCTAACCTCAAACCTCGAATAAGTAGGAAAAGAAGAGCAAACTAAACCCAAAGTGAGCAAAAGAAAGGAAATAGCAAAGAATAGAGCATAGAAAAATGAAATAGAAAACAAATTTAAAAAGAGAGAATTAAAAACAAACAAAAGTCGGTTTGTGGAAAAGATCAATAAAATTGACAAACCTTTAGTTAAACTGACAAAGAAAAAATGAGAGAGGATACAATGAAAATCAGAAATGAAAAGGGGGACATTACTACTGACCCCACTGAAATAAAAAGGATTAGAAGAGGACACCATGAACAGCTGTATGCCAATACTAGGTAACCTAGAAATGAACAAATTCTTAGACACACACGAACTAGCTACATCAACTCAAGAAGAAATAGAAGAGCTCAACAAACCAATTACTAATATAGAGACTGACTCAATAATCAAAATTCTCCCAACAAAGAAAATCCCAGGACCAGAGGCTTCACAGGGGACTTCCACCAAACATCCCAAGAAGACTTAACTCTAATTCTGCTCAAACCCTTCCAAAAAATTGAAGAGGAGGGAATACTCCCTAACTCATTCTACAAAGCCAATATCACCCTCATACTAAAGCCAGATAAAGATACAACAAGAAAATAAAACTAAAGACCAATATAGATGCAGAAATCCTCAACAAAATACTAGTAAACTAAATCCAACAGCATATTAAAAGAATTATACATCATGATAAACTGATATTTATCCCAGGAATGCAAGGTTGATTCAACATAAGAAAATCAATTAATGTAATATTCCACATTAACAGAATGAAGGGGGAAAAAACCACATGGTCATCTCAAATGATACAAAAAAGGCATTTGACAAAATACAGTACAGTTTCTTGATAAAAACACTGAGAAAACTAGGACTAGAAGGAAAATTCCTCAATATGATAAGGACATATATGAAAAGTTCACAGCTGACATCCTACTAAATGGTGAAAAATGAAAGCTTACCCTCTAAGATCAGGAACAAAATAAGGATGCCCGTTGTCACCACTGTTATTCAACATTTTAAGAGAAGCCCCCACCAGAGCAATTAGGCAAGAAAAAGAAAAGGCATCCAAATTGGAAAGGAAGAAGTAAAACTTTCCCTATTTGCATATTATATGATCCTAAATACAGAAAATGCTGAAAAATCCATTACAAAGCTCCTAGAGCTAATAAATGAATTCACAAAGTGACAGGGTACAAGATTAACACCCCAAAATCAGTAGCATTTCTATACACAAGCAATGAACGATAGAAGAAATCAAGAAAAAAATTTCATTCATAATAGCAACTAAAGGAATCAAATATCTAAAAATAAATCTAACCAAGAATGTAAAGGATTTGTATACAGAAAACTATAAAACATTGCTAAAAGAAATCAAAGAAGACCTAAATAAATGGAAGGATAGTCTTTGTTCATGGATTGAAAGAATAAATATCATTTAGATGTCAATACTACCCACAGCAGTTTATAGATTCAATGCAATCTCAATGAAAATTCCAACTACTTTCTCTGCAGAAATAGAAAAGCCAATCATCAAGTTCATATAGAAGGATAAGGGGACCCAAATAGCTAAAGCCATCTTGAAAAAAAGAAGAATGAAGTTGGAGGACTCATACTTCCTTATCTTAAAACTTATTGCAAAGAGAACAAATGTAGCTCAATGGTTGAGTGCCTGCCTCCCACATACAAGGTCCCAGGTTCAATCCTCTATACCTCCTAAAAAGACAAAAAATATTGCAAAGCCATAGAAATCAACATGGTACTGGCACAAGGACAGACATATAGACCAATGGAATGGAATTGAGAGCTCAGAAATCAACCCTCACATTTCTGGCCACCTGATTTTTGACAAGGTGGCAAAGACCACTCAACTGGGAAAGAATAGTATCTTCCACAGATGGTGCTGGGTAAACTGCATCTTCATTTGCCAAATAAATAAATAAATAAATAAATAAATAGGACCTCTACCTCACACCATATCCAAAAACCAACTCAAAATGGTTAAAAGACCATAATAAGAGAGATAGAACTATAAAATTCCTTGAAGAAAATGTAGGGAAGCATCTTCAAGACCTTGTGTTAGCAATGGTTTCTTAGACTTTACACCCAACACAACAAGCAACAAAAGAAAAAATAGATAAATGGGACCTCATCAAAATTAAAAACTTTTTTTTGCCTCAAAGGACTTTATCATGAAAGTAAAATGACAACCTACACAATGGGAAAAAATATTTGGAAACCACATATTTCAAAGAAGATATACAAATGGATAGATAGCCTGTGAGAGGATGTTCAACACCATTAGCCATCAAGGAAATGCAATTTAAAACCAAAATGAGATACCATTTCACACCCTTAGAATGGCTGCTATTAAAACAAAAGCGGAAAATAACAAATATTGGACAGGATGTGGAGAAACAGGAACACTCATTCATTGCTGGTGGCAATGTAAAATGGTGCAGCTGCTGTGGAGGACAGTTTGGCGGTTACTCAGAAAGCTAAGCCTAGAACCACCATATGACCCTTTAATCCCACTACTAGGTATATACCCCAAAAGAACTGAAGGCAGGGACTCAAACAGATATTTGCACACCAATGTTCATGGCAGTATTATTCACAATTGCCAAAAGATGGAAGCTACCCAAGTGTCCATCAACTGATGAATGGATAAATAAAATGTGGTATAGACATACAGTAAAATGTTATTCAGCCTTAAAAAGGGATGAAGTCCTGATACATGTGACAACGTGGATGAATCTTGAAGAAATCATGTTGAATGAAATAAACCAGACACAAAAGGACAAATATTTTATGATCTCATTGTTTTGAAACAATTAGAATAAGCAAACTCGTGGAGTTAGAATCTAGAATATAGGTTACCAGGGAACTGGGTAAAGATAGTGAATGGGAAGCTGAGGCTTTAAATGTACAGGGTTCCTATTTGGAATGATGGAAATGTTTTGGTAATGGATGGCAGTAATAGTAGCATAACATTGTGAATGCAATTAACATCACTGAAATATATATGAATATAATTAAAAGGGGGAAATGTCAGATTGTATGTATCATAACCGAATAAACATTTTCTTTAAAAATCCATGGAACTACACTACACAAACAGTGAACCCTAAGTTAAACCATGGACTTTAATAGTACAATTATTAAAATGTACTATCAATTCTAGCAAACATTCCACAAAATGCAAGTTGTTGGTGGGAGGGTGGTATATGGGAATCCTGTATTTTATACATGATTACTCTGTAAAACCACAAATTCTCTAAAAAAGAAAAAAAAACTGCATTTGCTTCCTTTAGCATTTTTCAAGCTGATACTATTTTTTGGCAACTAATTAGTTTGGATTTCCTCCTCTCACACTATACCTTTAAGCAATATTCTGTTTCTCTCAAGATATGAATTGTGAGGTTGGTTTATTCTTAAAGATCTATTTGAAGACAGACTGCAACAAATGGAATTTGCCTATTTTATGCCACTTAAACAATTAATTTCTTCTTTACTCAAGTGAATAAATATAAATGTATTACTTCAAAATACGTTCTTACCTCCCATCCGTAACTGGGGTCTTTCAGGTGTGACCTCTGCTCTCCCACATAAGGCCCAAACTTTTCACCTGCTTCAATCCTTCTTTTGGTCCATATTCCTAATCCTGCTCCAGGCATATTTGACTCTCGAAGTTCAAACTCAGCAGGAATGGGGATATCATCAGGAATGTAGATGGGGGCTTTGTAAGGAGAGCCGTCTTTTGGAGTCAGTGCTTCGCTGGATGTGGCTGGAGAGCATGGCTCTTGAATATTGAGGGAGGGAGTGCTGGCTATTCCATCTGCATCTGGCATTTCTTCCAGAGGAATTTCAGGGTAGCTACCATATACACACTCATTACCTGTGAATAGATAAGAACTTCATGAATCCTTATTAACGTAGAAGAGACAAAATTCCACAGCTCAGTCGCCCTCCTATAACGTTGTTACTCTTTGAAGGCTAGGTAGGCAAGATCATTGTTAAAATGTGACTGCATTAAAATATCTATCATTCAAGGTGGGAGTGGGGCATGGGGGGGAGAGGAAAAGAATGATCACCTCTGTGGTTTCTCTGAGGTAAATCTACAATTCAAATGAGTTCATCTTAAACTGCCAATACTCTTATGGGCCAGCTCAATCCATTATCCAGGTGGAAAGCGATCAGTAATTATTGGTCTGACTAATGTAGCTATGAGAAGTAAATGTTTGTACCTATAACCCCTCCCCCCAAAACATCCCAAACTGGGAGCTAAGGACAATAGAATTTATTAGAGAGTTGTGCCATGCAGTGGTATCGTGGAACAAATTGCAGGAGAAGCATCAAAAATTCCAAAGGCTGCTATATGCAACAAGGCTTAAATTTGTGTGTGAGGATTATTTATTGGTATATTAACTTGCACTTTTTCCCCATTTTTTTATTTCCTATTTCAAATACATAGCCAAGCCTTTGGTATTCCTTTGCCTCCGCAATTTAGGAAGAACGGAAAGTTTATGTTATTTGAAGGTAGTGATTCTTCTGGACATTCATGAAAGCAAAAAATCACTGAAGAAATCAGGTGGGTGTTCCAGTGGGGAAAGGGATGGGAGAGATGCCTTGGGTTGCATCAAAAAGAATTTTCTCCTGGGAAGCAGCTGTGGCTCAATTGGTAGGGCTCTGGTTTACCACATGGGAGGCCCTGGGTTCAGTTTCTGGGGCCTCCTCGAGCAGGCAGGCCGCCTCGAGAAGGCAAGCCACCGTGAGCAGGGCAAGCTGCCATG